>BGPT01002450.1:62401-87690 GCA_003297045.1 Symbiodinium sp. clade C Y103 | reverse complement strand
ACAAGCTTCAGCTCAAACTCACAAAGCACCTACAAAACGCCCTACAAAATCACCTACCAGCATCATGTTCATAAGATATGGGTCAATCAGATCAGAAACCCCACAAAAACACAAAAACAAACGAAAATCCATCTCCAAGCTCTTCCATGCACAAACTGGTTCCATTTGGTTCCAAGTTCGTTTTGAATTGGTTCCTACGTGGTTCCCACCTGGTTCCTACAGTTCGACAATTCACAGATCGGTTCCTACAAACAAAAAATGGTTCCTAAACTGTTCACATGCACATGCAATGTTCCCTGGGCCTGCGTATTTCCACTTGCACGGCTTTGGACAGAACGCGGTGTTTTTCAGTCCATTCCCATTCTTGGTGATCATTTCGCTGTTTGCTCGTTTGAGTTGCTTCGGTTTACCATTCTTGCTTTGCAAACTGTATGGCCAACTTTGCGGATAGACATCTCCATATCTAGATATGGGGATTTGGTACCATCGACAACTGCAAGTAATACAAAATGCCTTCGTTAGAGTTCTAGTTATGTAACTAGTTGAGCAATAGTTACAACTAGTTACAACTAACTATTAGCAATTAGTTCAAATAGTTTGAGTTGGAACTAATTCTGTAACTAGTTGGCAATTAATTACAACTTTTTTTGCAACTAGTTCGAGAATCAGTTGCAACTAGTTGCAACTAGTTACAAACTAGTTGCAGACTTCGTTGTAACTTGTTCTCAACTAGTTGCAGAATTAGTACGGAAGTGCATCGATGCGATCAGGCCAATTGACCCTTGGGAACATCAAAGTTGACCAAGGTCCACAAGTTTTTTTCGAGCATCTCCTCACATCTGATTGAACTGTGCCAAGCTGAGCTTCCAGCTGGGTGACTCGACTCCAGCTGGGTGACTCGACTGGCCAGGCTGGTAGATGCTGCTACTACTACTACTACTACTACAACTAACTCTCTAATTCTGCGCCCGGGGCTAGGGTTACAACTGTTACAACCAACTCTCTGACTCTGGGCCCGAGGCCAGGGTTACAACTAGTTACAACTAACTCTCCAACTCTAGGTCCGGGGCTAGGGTCACAACTGGCCACAACTGACTCTCCAACTCTGGGCCTGGAGGGTTACAACTCAACTAATTCTGCAAGAAGTTGAGAACTAGTCACAACGAAGTCTGCAACTAGTTTGTAACTAGTTGCAACTAATTCTCGAACTAGTTGCAAAAAAGTTGTAATTAATTGCCAACTACTTACAAAGTTAGTTCCAACTCAAACTATTTGAACTAATTGGTAATAGTTAGTTGTAACAGTTGTAACTATTGTAACTGGCATTTTCTATTACTTGCAGTTGTCGATGGCACCAAATCCCCAAATCTATATGGAGAGAATGCAATGAACTCTGCACATTCGAAATGGATCTCTGCCAGTGAGAAAATCGAACTTTGACGAATGCATAAGTCAATGCAGATGTCTATCCGAAACCGAAGCAACTCAAACGAGCAAACAGCGAAATGATCACCAAGAATGGACTGAAAAACACCGCGTTCTGTCCAAAGCCGTGCAAGTGGAAATACGCAATCTACGGAAGTGCATCGATGCGATCAAATTGACCCTTGGGAACATCAAAGTTGACCAAGGTCCACAAGGTTTTTTTCGAGCATCTCCTCACATCTGACTGAACTATGCCAAGCTGAGCTTCCAGCTGGGTGACTCAACTGGCCAGGCTGGTAGATGGAGCGTTCTGGCTGGCTTATCCTGAAGATGTGCACCACCGTGGAAGGTGTTGATAGTGTTGATATGGGCGATGGGGGAGCTCTCGCTCTTCGGCCATTCTTTGGTGCCTGAGGTCTGCGGAAATGACCGTGGCCGGAATGGAGTGGGAGCAATGGCGGCACCTCCCTTTTTGTGAAAGTCTGGTGAAAGGGCCCCGGACCCAAATTTGGAGAGTTAGTTGTAACTAGTTGTAAAGTTGTAACTAGTTGTAACCCTGGCCTCGGGCCCAGAGTTAGAGAGTTGGTTGTAACTAGTTGTAACCCTGGCCCCGGGCCCAGGATTAGAGAGTTAGTAGTAGTAGTAGCAGTAGTAATAATAGTAAAATTTCCTGGCCCCTTTGTTTTGTTCATAAAACAAGTCGAAATAGTAGTAGTAGTAGTAGTCGTAGTAGTAGTAGTAGTCGTAGTAGTAGTAGTAGTCGTAGTCGTAGTAGTAGTAGTAGTAGTAGTAGTAGCAGTCGTAGTTGTAGTAGTAGTAGTAGTAGTAGTAGTCGTAGTAGTAGTAGTGGTGGTAGTAAAATTTCCTGGCCCATTTGTTTTGGTCATAAAACAAGTAGTAGTAATANAAGTAGTAGTAATAATAGTAGTAGTAGTACTTTTTTTTGTAACTAGTTGTAACCCTGCTTCCGGGCCCAGGGTTAGAGAGTTGGTTGTAACTAGTTGTAGCCTTGGCCTCGGGCCCAGGGTTAGAGAGTTAGTTGTAACTAGTTGTAACCCTGGCCCCGGGCCCAGGGTTAGAGAGTTAGTTGTGACTAGTTGTAACCCTGGCCCCGGGCCCAGGGTTAGAGAGTTAGTTGTAACTAGTTGCAACTAGTTGGAGAGTTGGTTATAACTAGTTGCTAACTAGTTGCTGAGTTGCTGGGTTCCCCCCCCACCCCCCCCCGCCTGAGACCCCCATAGTTGTGGGTTAGGGTTGAACCCCAATAAGATTTGCTTGACAATAAATCCAGCAATGCGAAAAAGAAGAATTAATAAATTCGAGTGAAGCCAAGTGAAGCCGTAGGAAGGGTTTTTTGGAATTTCGGTTTAAACTGTTGTTTCCGCGTTTCGTGCGTTGCGTGTATATATATATATATATACATATGTGTGCATCAGGTCTTGGAAGGCTAGGGTTTGCGCTTATCATTTCTTTACCACGTGTTATTTTGGCTCAAGTGCCTTGATCCAAAATAACACTGTTTTTGTTTTTGTTTGATTGTGTGGAGGGACCACACGTTTGGGGTGGAGGTACTACCCCTGTTTCTCCCTGTGTGGATGGCCACGCCTGGAGCACATGTGGCCGTACTGAGGAGACCCTTCTTTCAGCGGGTGCCTGGCTCGACTTCAACCAGCACATTCATGCCCTGGTGCTGTCAGGGCGTGTGGATGAGGCCAGGGTGCTTTGGGGGTCGGTCTTCGAAATTGTGCACCTGGGAGTCGACCCAGCTCAGCCAGTTTTGCAATCAGAGGCTATGCCACCCCTTAGGCGCATGCCATGCTGTAAGTTGCCTTGTGCCCGTTGTGAAATGGCCAGAGGGGGTTTCCAGTTTCCTTTCATCGGTACTTGGACCCGTCGAGCCGTTTTCGCCCATCACGGAGAGACCGTGTCAGCCACCTGGGACCGTTTCCATGCGCCCCATGAGAGATTGGATCTCCTTGCCGTGCAGATGGTGGCATCTGGGCGTTCTGTCGAGGACTTCATTCTGAGGCACGGACCGTTTGTTTTTGGGCTTGGATGGAGTCTCACAGGCTTACTTCTTCGTTTTTTGGAGGATCTGGCAGCGTGGAGATGGAGTTTGGCAAGACCCGTGGTTCTTTCGGGATGAAAAGCAGAACGCCAGTGCTCAGGCAGGACGGTGCCTGCGCCTTCTGCTTGGAGCACATATGGTCGAGCTGGAGAGGATCCTGGGATCTGCGTGGTTTGCAACCTCCCAGATTCTCCGATTGCCTTGCGGAATTCATTGGTGTGACTCCTGCAGAGGCTACTTGGAATTCTGTGCCATGTGTGGAGACTCTGACTCGTCGTCAAGCTCCGCATGATGCCTTGAGAGGAGTGACCTGTCGGGGGGTTCAGGGCATACGAGGGCAGAGGCACTACCCAGCCCAGAAACCAACTTGACCCAGGTTCAACAAGTCCGGGTTCGGGAGTATCGTGAGAAGTACCTCCTCTTCGATGACGCTGACTTTGCCTACGCCTTCAGCAGCTTGGAGGAGGCCAAGCTGGCTGGTGGTGACTTCTTGGCAGCGGCTTGGGCCCAAGTCAGAGCTCAGGAGGACGAGAAGTTGATCCCTGCTGCTGCTGCCGCTGTCAAGAACCCTTCTAGCTCTGCTTTCTTCAAAGGACCTTCAACTAAGGCTGACATGCCCCTTTCCAAGCGCCCTGCCATTCGGTTGAAGCCCAATGACAGTCAGCGCAGGTCTTCCTTGAGTGCGGAGTTCTTTGACCTAGGCATACGGGAGTGACCCGTTTGGCCCGAGACAACATCACACACACTGACAAGCCCACCATCATCAACTGTGTCAGGACCTTTGTCGGTCTCCGTGCTTTCATTGCTGAGCGTGGGCGTGTCTTGCCTCCTGAAGAGCTGGACCTCATCTTCTTTTTGAACCAAGGCACCGAAGCCTCTGTGCGAGCCTCAATGGTCTCCGTTGGTTGGTGAAGAACGGCAACCTGGGTTGGCTCTCAGTGGAGTTCGCGAACGGACTGCGTGTAGCGAGCAGCTGAGTAAAGGTGTGGCATTGCTGCCTTGGACTTATCATGGTCCGTCCAGTCCCCGAGGGCCAGCATTTCTTCATCTGAAAACTCGAGCATGGCCAACGGTCGGCATCAGCCTCCTGAAGCTGTATGTTGTAAGGCCCTCCACAAGACCTTGAAATAGGTTCTGGATATCCTTGATGGATGAAGCACAGAGTGTACTGTGCTGTTGCCCAGCTGGCTGAGTATGAGGCTTGGGAAGTGATCCCACGAGCCGCACTCTCTGAGGCTGATGCCATAGCCCAGCCTTTGAAGCAGGCCAGGCCAGGTCAGGCAGAGCAGCTGGCGTCTTTGCTTCGACTTCTGAATGCAACTGTTCGATGCTATATCCGCGATCAGTTCCGAGACGGTTGACTTTGGAAGATCCTCTGCCGTCCAGCTGCGGAAGCTGACGTTGACGTTTCCGAGATGCTGCAAGCATGTCTTGAATGGCACGGCCGAGAAGCTTATTGCTGCCAATTGGATTTGGTATGAACCCTTCATATTTGCCATACATGATGAGACAGATACAAGCTCCTGGAGACAGAGAGAACGTCCTTGCCATGGACGAGAAGGCAAGCTCCGCAGACGAAATGGCTTTGCAGAAGTCGTCCCTTCTTCTCACTTGAACAAGCTGCTTCGAGGCTGCATAGGAAGCTCCAGCAGGACCTGACAGTCGTCTGGGCCCTTCCACCGGATGCGGTTCAACTCCAAGCTCACTTTCGGCTAGCCCTAGGCCCGGGGCCAGGGTTACAACTAGTTACAACTAACTCTCTAACCCTGGGCCCGGGGCCAGGGTTACAACTAGTTACAACTAACTCTCTAACCCTGGGCCCGGGGCCAGGGTTACAACTAGTTACAACTAACTCTCAAACCCTGGCCCGAGGCCAGGGTTACAACTAGTTACAACCAACTCTCTAACCCTGGGCCCGGAAGCAGGGTTACAACTAGTTACAAAAAAAAAAGGTACTACTACTACTACTACTTCTACTACTACTACTACTACTACTACTTCTACTACTACTACTATTATTACTAATTGTTTTATGAACAAAACAAATAGGCCAGGAAATTTTACTACTACTAGTACTATTACTTCTACTATTACTACTACTACTACTATTATTACTAATTGTTTTATGAACAAAACAAATAGGCCAGGAAATTTTAATACTACTACTATTACTACTACTACTACTTCTACTACTACGACGACGACTACTACTACTACTACTACAACTACTACTACAACTACTGTACTACTAGCCAGGTTGCAACTGGTTACAACTAACCCTCGAACCCTGACCCAGTTACAACTAACTCTCTAACCTGGACTCGGGGCCAGGGTTACAACTAGTTACAACTAACTCTCTAACCCTGGGCCCGGGGGCTAGGGCCACAACTAGTTGCAACTAACTCTCTAACTCTGGGCCCGAGGCCAGGGTTACAACAAGTTACAACCCTCTCTAACCCTGGGCCCGAAGCCCAGGTTAGAACTAGTTACAACTGATTCTGCAACTAGTTGAGAACTAGTTACAACCAACTCTGCAACTAGTTTGTAACTAGTTACAAGTAATTCTCCAACTAAGTCTAAAAAAGTTGCAATTAGTGGCTAACTAGTTGCAGAGTTAGTTGTAACTCAAACTATTTGAACTAATTCCCTAAAGTTAGTTGTAACTAGTTGTAACTGTTCCTCAAATAGTTACAAATAATTTAACTAGAACTCTAACTAAGGCATTTTGTATTACTAGCTGTCGCTTTGCCAGGTATCTCATGTGGACAGTCATCCTTTCCTGTTGTCATGATCGAGAAGGCTGGAGTGGACATGAGAGGTCGCATATGGTGATTGGTGGACGCGTCTGCGACATCTCTTTCACAGGCGACACATCCATCATATCGCCTCTGCCAGGCACCTGCTCTTGAAACCATCNATCTCTTTCACAGGCGACACATCCATCATATCGCCTCTGCCAGGCACCTGCTCTTGAAACCATCTCCGGCTCATCTGTCTACGGTTCTGAGTGCTCTTCAGTAGTGGCACGGCTCGCTTGCGGACGGGGACATTGACGCAACCTGTGAAGATGTCCTGCCGCGTTCTGCAAGACCCGAACAGGAGTACCCTACACGAACAGGGGTTCACGCCCACAGCTACATGGCTGCCGCCGCGGCATTAGTCCACTGCAGATGATGTGTGAAACTCGCGAAAACAGAAACTGAGCAATAACCTTCTCAAGCTCGAAAGCGCTCAGCAAGACTGAACCATTTGGTCCGCAGCCAAAAGTTCATTTGTTGTGCAAGTCGTTTTGGGATTGTTGATGCCCTGGGAACTTCACCTCGGTGCGCCTCACTTCACTACAGTTACAGCCTGCGCTGAGGGCATTGCATAAAATGTGTGAAGGTGATGAATGGTTTGGTGTTCCTCAGGGACCCGAAGCTCTTATCCCGAGCTCACCTCTGTCACTGGGTCACCAGCTCGTCAATAAACTCTTTGGTTGCGATCTATGACGAGGTCCAGAACCGAGAAAATTAATCGCTGGAACAACTTCTGGAGCATCATTTTAGAAAATTTATGGAACCAATCTTTGTCGATCCCAGACCTGTGGGCTTAGCACCACAAGTATCGTTGCAAATTGCCGATTGTTTGGATCGCCCGCCATTCCAGTCCGACCCTTGTGACAATGCTTATATGTCGAAATAGTCGCAAAGAATCCATGCTTCGATCGAATTGCTTCGATCGAATTGATCGACAAAATTCCATTCCTGCCACTGAGGTCGTCCAATGAATCGGAATAAATGCTTCTCCTAGAGCTTTTCCTGTCTTCTTCTATGGGCTCCACATGCAAACAGCGCGTCCTTTAAAGGATTGAGCCTCCACCACGTTCTGCAGAAAAAGAAATCCATTTGGACGGTTGGATGGTCACGCTGTCTACCTGTTTCTCTTGCATCATTCTTGGTGTAATTGGATGAGGACAAAACGGCTATTCACCTTCTCCTTCTCCTTCTAATAAAACACCAACGCTGTCCACACCGTGCTCTGTGATTCCCAACATAGTCAGCACTTCACACTCAAGGCCTTCCATCTCAATCAAGCACTCCTCTATTTTTCCAAACGGGTCCTCCTTCTGCATGAACTCCTGAAAAAGCTCGACCAAGAGCCAATTTCGATATTTTCCCATGACGTGCTCGGATGAGAGTCGTGGTAATGCAGTTTGGAACATGAGATCCTGTGAACTACCAGCAAGACATGCTGTCCGATACTGGGCAGCCATGCATGCAAGTTGGCTCTACAACAGATTCCATATGCATTCTGCAGTGAAAATTTCGTCATACCAGGCGGTACATGGCAAGCCATACAAGAGAGCAGCCCGCTTCGGTCAAGTCCTCTTTGGGTTGGATGCAAAAGCAAAAATCAGCAAATATAGACCTGCCTGGCGTCGTGGTGTCTGGCTTGGCAAATGTTTCTGACTAAGACATTCTGGACTGGTAGCCAAAGTATCACGAGAACCAAAGCTTTCAGACGAACTTCCCATATGTGGTGCGCAGAAGATGTGATGGACATTGAAATTGGCCCGTGGAACACTACGGGCTATACCCATTCATTGAAAGTTCAATCTCTACGAGCACCACCGCCTACACCTATGTTGGAGAAACCTCGAGATCTTAATGCAGAAGCAGTTGCAAATTTACCACCGTCTGAGCCAGGCGGGGATAGTCCAAGATTTTCACCGTACTCACCGTCTACTCCTTTGGCAAATCAACCTGCGGAAGGACAAGAAGCTGGATCCAGGAGGAGTAGAGGCAGACGACGATGTGGCGATTGATGATGTTCAACAGCGAGCACTTCAAGGACAACGCGCCATTAAACTTGGAGCTTCTGTACTTCCTCTACCTCCTCTACCAGAAGGCATGGGGTTGGACGTGGAGGAATTGAAAGGTGAGAAGCACAAACAAGAGACTCAGGGTGGACCCGCAAGTTCAAAAGCTTTGAAGATGGATGATGGCCCAGTCGTGGATCCCAAAAGGAAAGCAGCCAAGACCGAAGTGAGAATGGTGGCAAACGTTGAGGTGTGTCACAACGATGAGCTTGGTTTGGAAGAAGAGTGGAATGTCTATACCCCCAGGACTTTGATTTCGAAAATGAGGAAATCAGTCAAAGAGCAGAAAGTGAAGGACCTCCAAACATTAGTGAGGAAAAACTACGAGAACTTGATGGAGTAGCAGCTCTTGAAGAAGTTCAGAAACTATTTGATTTGGATGTGATTGAACCAATGAAGGTAAACCTTGACGAAGTGGCGCCGGAGTGTGTGGTTGACACCACAACAGCAACCGACTGGCGTTTTCGAGATGGCATCTGGCGCAGACGAGTCCGCATAGTTGCTCGAGAATTTCGTGCAAACCAGCAGACCGATGAGGCGAGCTTCTCCCCGGCAAGTACGGCCGCAGCCATTCGATGTCTACTCGTGATGTCTATGTGTTTCAAGCTGGATGTCTGCAGTGTCGACGTCAAAGACGCTTACCTGAAGGTCCCACAGCAAGAAGTAATGTATGTCATGATCCCAGAATGGATCAGGAACTTGAAGCCTGAGAGTGACTGCAACGCATGGTTGTTGAAAAAGTGCTTACCAGGCCAACGAAACGGAGCACTTCGTTGGTTCGAGAATTTCCCAAACAGGTGTGAAACAGCAAGACTTTCATCCTACGCTGGCAGCCCAACAATCATGAAGCTTGTGGATGCCAACAAGAGGATCTACCTGAATCTACCTGACCATACATGTTGATGATGTGCTAGTCGTCAGCACCAGCAAGGATTTCGAGTGGTTCAAGGAGAATGTGACCAAGGATCTGACGATCAAAGCGGATGGACCCCATGCCCAAGGATCAGGCGAGATGTTGCTCTATTTGAAGAAGCGTATTTCACTTCTATCAGAAGGAGTACTCATTCAACCCAATGGAGCCTACATCCCAAAGCTTGTGGACTTGCTGAAATTGGGGAAGCGCAGGTTCAAAGGATTGCCTCATCATCCTACACTGGAATCATATCAAGCAGATCAACAACTTCGAGGACTACTCGGAGAAGCAGAATCCGCAACTTTTCGTTCAGCGCTTGGGTTGATTCTCTACATAGCTCAAGACCGACCAGACATTGGATTTGCGACAAAGGTGCTATCTACATGGATGTCGAGGCCATGTGAGGAAGCGATGTCTGCAGTTTGTCACCTAGCGCTTTATCTTGCTGGGGCAGAAGAAGGTGGAGTCTTACTACGGCGATGCGAAAACTATGAGAATGTGTTTGACTGATGGGTCGAACAAGGTGACTTCATGGAGCCCTTTGGAGAAGACAGACGGAAGCGATCTATCCTCAATTTGGATGCCTTCGCAGACTCTTCGTGGGGTGATTGCCACTCAAGCAGGAGATCAACAAGTTCCTCAACAATATTCTTGAATGGTGCCTATGTTTTGAGTTTCTCAAGGACCCAGGCTACAGTAGCCTTGAGTTCATGCGAGGCTGATGCAGCCAACGCAGCGATTGCAGAAGGTCTTTTTCTTGGTCGACTGTGCGAGTTCTTGGTCGCTGAGGTGAAGGATGGACCAACAGAACATGTGAGCATTCGACTGTTTTCAGACAGCTCTGCAGCAATTGGAACTATTCAACGAAGAGGAGTTGGCCGAATGAAACACATCGAGATCCGTCATCTGTTTCTGCAGGAGTTGCTGAGGAAAAAGGTTCTCACAGCGAGCAAAATAGGAACGAAACAGAATCCAGCAGACCTAGGAACCAAAAAGTTGGGCATGGACAGGAGAAAAGAGTTATTTCAGCTGATTGGCATCTGCATGCCTGGAGTTTGTGAAAGTGATCAAGGGTTTGAAAGGAAGCAGATGAAAAAGATTCAGAATGTCATCGCACGTGTTCTTCAAGCCACAGCACTTACCATGTTGCAAGGGTGCAGTCCCGACCTGTCAGGATTTGAGAACATCGAGGGGAAACCTACAACTACGGCATCTACATCCTGGACTTCATCAACATGGATTCTCTACGTGGTGTTCATCGTCATCTTCCTGGTGTTCATCTACATTGTTGGAGCTATGGTGCCTTCCGGAAATCGTGGACAAGGTGGAAGATCATCGTCAAGTTCAAGGCGACCATTGGTGCCCGATAGCGAAGAGGAGGCGCAAGCGATTCAACTACACAAAATCTTGGCGGTGATGTTCCTGATGGCAGCAAAGATGCGACATCTCGGATTGGAGGATGATGTGAATGTACACAGAGTTTATTACGACCTGAAGCTGGCTGAGAATCTACTACTTCAAGGAGAACGACAGGTGGCGCAGAGTTTCCTTGATGCGACTGGCAGTGCTGGAGGTTTTGAGAACGAAGCTGTCCTGGCCGAGGTTGCAAGGATGGAGGAGCTTCTACGTCTCCCATTTGATGATTTGGATGGGTATGAGCAGTGGTTCTTCTCGCACTTCCATCTTCAATGCCTTGAGGAGATCCAGAGGGACAGCGAAAGTTTTGGAGAAATTTTCGAGCACTTGGATGAGTTGTATCAACAGCCTCAAGGACATGCAGGACCTCGACTCGAGGACGTCACGTTCCCCGTGGAGGAGAAGGTGGAGAATCCGAGTATCCTACGGATGATGAAAGCGACAACGATGATGGAGCTGATGCTGGATGTGAAGAGGGTACGGCCAGAACGCGTCTTGCGTTTACCGCATTTCCAGATGTTCGAGGTCGCGAAAGGAACTCAGAAGATGCAGATCCGAACGACACTGAGAACATGGACGTGCAGCGAGTCATGGATGAGTCGCGCAGAGGTCTACAGAGGACTTTGCAAATTCTTAGGATGCGGTATGACCATGCTCTGCTGCAAGGACGAGTGAAAGAAGCAGGGAGCTGGCTATGGAGATCGCACGAATGGAAGGTTTTCAGTCACTTGTGTGACCAGGCTACATCACTGCGGAGATTGCGGTGATCGGGATTGGCATGCGGCAATCAGTGCATGTGAAATGGTTACTTCGCTAACAACAATCTATGAAGGGCCGTGAGTCGAAACGACGAAACGAATAGGAAAACGCACCAAGGTGTTGTGAAACAACAGGCAAGTAATGAGAAAATCCAATGATGGAATAGAAAAGACGGTCAATATAGTGACCTGCGGTGGATGGCTGACATGTTTGTAAAGATAATAGGCGACAGAAGCTTAAGACAGCTACTGTCAAGGCGGGGTGTGAAGTTTGAGTAGGTCAACTCGCATACATGTTAGCATGTGCAGTATCTGTTCTTATCAGTGTGCCAACTGAGGTCAAGATGCTGTGACTGCCACATACGTGGCTCAAGCCTGGAAGGAAAATAACTGATCCATCTGATTTGAGAAATCCGCGTATTGAGTCTGTGTTTTTCCCAGGCAAATCCAAAGATTTTGGAGGAGCCAGCGCCCATTGTTCTTTTTTACTTGGCTGCACTGCTTGCTGGTCTAAGTCCGTGCACTGCAGGCATCAATTGTTTGGGTGATCCCCCCACGAGGCGAGCGGATTGTTCAGATTTTACTAAGGGCCAACGCTTTCAAAATCTGGGTTGGGGGATAACCCGATCAATAATCTTTTCCCTTGTTCAAAATTTCAGAGGCACTACTGGAGAAAACCTGTACTCCAGCTTTCAATTGAACTATTTGATGGCGCCATCGCTTTGAAGTTTTCTGGGCAAGATCCAGGAACACAACTTGCAAGCGGATCGTCCTTGTGATTTGGTTTTGTCTGATAAAAAACAGTTGCCAGCCACACATGGGTCCAAAAATTGTTTTAAAAGAGATATTTCGACGCAAGGGTGTCAGTTCACCGTCATGTTCCTAAACAGTTGGTCCCTCGAATAGATGTGAACATTTAATTTACACCAATCCATATTTTCAGGGCAAACATTCATGGTTTCCTTTTGATTCGCCTTGAAATCAGTCTATGCTAATCCATTGACAGGAGTAAATTGGAGACATAATCCCAGCATTTTTAAAAGGGCTACAGGTTCCCAGAGGTCTACAGAAATCCATCAAGACTTTGAGACCTCTGCGACAGCGCCACCGGTAAGACACCAAGAGGAGAGATAAAACGTTGACTGCCCATGAAACCGTCATGCGTAAGAACTCTAGGCCTTGGCTCTTGAGGTTATCAGTTCGAGAGTCTTGATGTTGCTAGACTCTTCATAATGGGACCCACGTTTTTGACAAGTTTCTGATACCAAGATGAAATCCCTTTCTTCTTGCTCAATATTTCGAGTATATGTCCTGGTTTATGAAGCGAACTGTCGTGTTGATCAACGTCCCAATTTTCGGTGAATATTCCCATATTGGGCTGCGGCCTTCGGACATCGGATCACCTCAAAAGGGTCAAGGGGTCTTTGCTGCAGCCATTTGTGTGTTCCAAAGGACAGGGGGGGCGAGAATCGTTGAAACCGGATTGGTTTTTGGCATGGCGCTTCGGATGCTTCCCATCATCAGAGCCTTGGTTGGGGGGTTGGGTTTTTTATGCTGCCCCATCCCAATTGGTTTGGACACGACCGGAAGAGTGTGCTAATGAAGACATTGCCTTTTCATGGTGGCACGACGAATGGGCGCTTTTGTCACATACTTGTGCAGTTTATGGGAAATCGCTGGCAAACAACAGGCTGGGTTTGTGCAAGTGTGTGGGATTTATTTTCCATCGGATCATCATTTTTTTGGGTTAGTGTGCGTGTGCGCGCTATGTGCAATGCGCGGCAATGCGTGTCAATTTTCACGGCGCTGAAGGTTTCAAGATTGAAAAACACAGATCGTTGCACAGGTCTACATAGACATGCACACAATGTTCGGCAAACCTAGTAAATTTTCTTTAAGCAAAAATCTTTGGAATTGTGGTTGTGATGCTGAGGTCTGTTGGTTCCGAGTGTGAGTGGATCGTGTTTGCCGGAAGCCATCCCACCTGCAAACCGGCAGAACCTGGTCGCCACCTCAGCACGGAGGGATCGATTGGAACGCATTTTCAATTCTACAGGATGATCCAAGTGAGGCCAATGTGGAGGTTTCCTAAAATAGGGGTACCCCCAAATCATCCATTTTAATAGGATTTTCCACTATAAACCATCCATTTTGGGGTACCCCCAGCCATTAGGAAACCCCCATGTGTTGTTTACATGGACTTTTTTGCTTGTTTCCAGTGGTTCACCCCAGTTACGAAGGGGCTATAACCTCACGTACGAATTTCTACGCTGGGGTGCACTTAGTCGTTGTGGTTACAACCAAGTTAGGAACTGGGGTGAGCCATCAAGTATGGTGCCAATAAATCTTTTGTTAAAGATTATTTGAACCTTCCGCAATCGAATGTGGCAGCGGAACACCACCCATTTATTTCAATTTACTTCGACAATGTTCCGGTTGAACATAGGAGTTTCGCAGTCGTGTTTACCCTGAGAGCTCCCTTTGCTGTGGCGAGGTGGGTTTCTTTCAAAAGAGGTTGCCCGAAAAAATTGACGGTTGAACATCATTTTCTCCTTCCAATGGCCACAAATCGGGGGTATAATGCCATATACACATTTTTTGTTCTTTCACACGTGATCATGCTTTCCCAAGTTTTGATGATCACTTTTTCCACCATTGTTCAAAGAATGGATGTAAGAAAAGGAACCATCTCCGAACAAAGTCAGGTGAATCCCAATGATGAGACTTATCCCGTGGGTGTCTTCATCTCGAACTACGCGGCCTCCTTTGCCGCCCAATATTTGGGAGCAACCCTCATTCAGGTGCGGGAAGGGCGACGCAGGCGACTCATTAGGAATCGTGCTCCAAAACTCCATGGTTTTTAGCAGTTATCTGGGTAAATTGTGGTCAGTCACAGGAAGCTTCGGAGGGGACCTCCTTCGGAGGGAACTCCTATAAGCAAAACCTTGCCCGCACTAATATCGGAACGCATCTTCCTGTTGGAAACTTGCGCCAGCTGCCTTTTCTGGACTCTACCTTGTAAGGGGAATCATCTCCAAATTGTTTACTTCCAGTTGAGGGAATTTTACAGCTTTCCCAAAGTTATATGCGAGATACAAACCATCTGAAATCTTTGATTTACAATAAGAGACACCTTTAGTTTTTTTTTTGGCGGCACATCCAAGTGGGAGGGTAAATTGACTTGAGCTGAAAGGTGATCCAACTGAAGTTGGGTAAATAACAAGCAGTAAGTGGGATGGATATATTATATATGGGGTTTCCATAAATGGGGAATCCCGAAATAGCTGGATGATTGAGACTGGAAAATCCATCCACAAGTAGTTCCCGGGCAAGCCGGGGGCGGAAGTTTCAAAATTGAGACGCTTATAGCCTATAGAGCGGAACAAAGACTGTGCCTACAGGTTGCTTGCAGGCCTTCTGTGCTTCGCAGCAACAATCTCTTGACTTTTCATTCCGGTGCCATGTCTCTTGAATGCTGGATCTTTTCTCAATTCATCTGATCTCATCGCATCGCAGCTTCTCTTGGAAATTGCTCATTGCATCCCACTGTCACCGCAATCTGTGTCATCCCATCCCATCTCATCTCATCTCACGTCGTGTCTTCTCAGCGTATTTCCTCTCATCTCATCTCATCTCATCTCATCTCATCTCATCTCACGTCTTCTCTTCTTTTCTCATCTCTTGTCAGCTGATCACAACTGTTCTCATCTCTTCTCATGTCATCTGAGCTTCTCTCATCTCTTCTCAGCTCATCTGAATTCTTCGAGCTCATCTCTTCTCAGCTTCTGCATTCTACGCAGCTTGTCTCAACTCAGCTCTTCTGAGCTCTTCACCGCTCTTCTCATGTCAGGTCGTCTCAGCTCATCCCATCTCATCTCAGCTTGTCTCAGCTCTTCTCAAATTTTCACAGCTCTTCTCCACTTCTCTCAGCTCTTCGCAGCTCATGTCAGCTCATCTCATGTCTTCTCATCTCTTCCCTCCTCTTCTCCCATCTTCTCCCATCTCTCAGCTGATCTCAGCCCTTCTACAAGCCCTTACACAGAGAAGCCCCTGCACAGAGAATCTTTTACACAGAGAAGCTTTTACACACAGCAAGCTTTTACACACAGCAAGCTTTCACGCAGAGAAGCCCCTACACAGAGAAACTTTTCCACAGAGAAGCTTTTCCACAGAAAAGCTTTTACACACAGCAAGCCTTTACACACAGGCTTTCATGCAAAGAAGCTTTCACGCAGAGAAGCTTTTTACACAGAGTAGCTTTTGCACAGAGAAGCTTTTCCACAGAGAAGCTTCTACACACAGCAAGCTTTTACATAGAGAAGCTTGTACAACACAGCAAGCTTTTACACACCTAGCAAGCCTTTACACACAGCAAGCCTTTTCACACACAAGCTTTTCCACAGAGAAGCTTCTACACACAGCAAGCTTTGGCACACAGCAAGCTTTTACACACAGCAAGCTTTTGCACACAGCAAGCTTTTACACAGATAAGTCTTTACGCAGAAAAGCTTTTACACGCAGAAGCTTGTACACAGAGAAGCTTTCAGACACATAAGTTTTTACACAAAGAAACTTTTACACAGAGTATCTTTTGCACAGAGAAGCTTTTCCACAGAGAAGCTTTTACACACAGCAAGCTTTGACACACAGCCAGCTTTTACACAGAGAAGCTTTTACACGCAGCAAGCTTTTACACACACACACACACACACACGCACGCAGCAAGCCTTTACACACAGCAAGCCTTTACACACACAAGCTTTTACGCAAAGAAGCTTTCACACACAGAAGCTTTTACGCACAGAAGCTTTTACGCACAGAAGCTTTTACACAGAGGAGCTTTTACACACAGGAGCTTTACACAGAGAAACTTTTACACAGAGAAGTCTTTACAAAGAGAAACTTTCAAACACAGACGCTTTTACACACAGCAAGCTTTTACACACAGCAATCCTTTACACACACACACACACAGCAAGCCTTTACACACACACACAAGCTTCGCAAAGAAGCTTTTACACACAGAAGCTTTTACACACAACACGCAGAAACTTTTTCGCACAATGGTGCCGGAATTGCAGCTCCAAAATGGGATCTCGGCGCGAAAGCCAAAAAAAGACGATTTTGAAGCACTTTGCACATGAAATTTTAAAAGGAAAATCGCCAGCGCAAAAATTGAAAATCTGCTGCCAAATCACTATCGCAACCTCGATGCAGCCACTCCAATACGATTTATTATGCTCAGCTGCAAATCACAAGAGTATTACACACGCAGCCGTGGCACCAAGGAACCTTGATGCAGCCACTCCAGTGTGATCTGCAGAGATTGAGTTGCAAAACACGAAAGAACTACGCGCAACGGCACCAGAAAATTTGATGCATTTTTAAAAGGCATTTTAAAAGGAAATGAAGGGCGCCAAATTTCGAAAAAATCTACAGACAAATCGCTATCGCAACCTGGATGCAGCCATTCCAATACGATTTATGATGCTCAGCTGCAAAAGACAATAGTATTACGCACGCAGCCGCAGCAACAAGGAACCTTGACGCAGCCATTACAATGCCATTTGCAGAGACTCAGTTGCAAAGCACAAATGAACTTTGCGCAACGGCGCCAGAAATTCCAGCTCCAAAACCGGATCTCGGCGCCAAAGCCAAAAAAGTGCGGTTTTGAAGGCTTTTGAAAAGGAAAATTACATGGAAAATGAAAGGTGCCAAAATCGAGAAAATCTGCTGACAAATCACTATCGGATATCGCAACCTGCATGCACCCAGTCTAATACGGTTTATGATGCTCAGCTGCAAAACACAGAGAGTATTACGCACGCCGTGGCACCAAGGAACCTTGACGCAGTCATTACAGTGCGATCCTCGGCGCCAAAGCCCAAATTTGAAAGCTTTTCAAAAGAGCTTTTAAAACGAAAATCACAAGGGTCAAAATGGAGAACATTGCTGATAAATCACTATCGCAACCTGGATGCGGCCATTCCAATACGATTTACGATGTCCAGCTGCAAAAGACAATAGTATTACGCACGCAGAGACAGCACCACGGAACCTTGAGGCAGCCATTACAATGCAATTTGTAGAGACTGAGTTCAAAACACAATAGAACTACGTGCGCAACGGCAATGCAGAGCAACTTCTACGCAACCATCATAGCACGCTCTGCAAAGACTGAGTTGCAACGCACAATAGAATACCTGCGCAAAAGCTATGCAGACTAAGCCTAAACTGTCAGTTCGCCGAGACCGTCCGAGACCCGCCGCGCGGCAGACCTTCTGCATCCATCTTCCAAGGAGTGTTTTGTCCTACAAAACACAGCATTTCGTGCATTCGGTAACTTTTCAAACACGCATTTCGTGCAAGACCTCCCTCAACAAGTGGAAAGCTGAAGATGTGAAAACGACGTTTTTTGTGCAAGACATCCCTCGCAAACTGAAAGGTGAAAATGTGAAAACGAAGCTTTCGAGCGAGACCTCCCTCAAAAAGTGAAAGCTGAAGATGTGAAAGCGAAGCTTTCGTGCCAGACTTCCTTCAAAAACCGAAAGGTGAAGATGTGAAAACGAAGCTTTCGTGCGAGACCTCCCTCAAAAACTGCAAGTGCAAGATGTGAAAACGACGCTTTTGTGCGAGACTTCCCTCGAAAAGTGAAAGTTGAAGTTGTCAAAATGAAGCTTTTGTGCGAGACTTCCATCAAATTTAGAAAGTTGAAGCTGTGAAAATGAAGCCTGAGCTGTCAGTTCCACTACGGCGCCGATCTGAACATGATCACCATCACCGCCGAGACCGTCCGAGAACCTCCGCGCGGCAGACCTTCCGCATCCACTTTCCAAGGAGTGTTTTGTCCTACAAAACACAGCATTTCGTGCATCCGGTAACTTTTCAAACACGCATTTTCGTGCGAGACTAAAATCAAAAACTGAAACTTGAGCATCCGGTAACTTTTCAAACACGCATTTTCGTGCGAGACTAAAATCAAAAACTGAAAGTTGAAGATGTGAAAACGACGTTTTTGTGCGAGACTTCCCTCAAAAACTGAAAGCTGAAGACGTGAAAGCGAAGCTTTTGTATGAGACCTCCCTCAAAAATTGAAAGTTGGAGATTTGAAAACCATTGCTTTTGAAATCACATTGCTTTTGACATCCCATTGCTTTGAACATCCCATTCCTTTGAACATCCCATGTTTTTGACATCCCATTACTTTTGACATCCTGTTGCTTTTGACACCCCTTTGCTTTTGACATCCCATTGCTTTTGGCACCGCTTCGCCTTTGACGCCCCATAGCTTTTGACATCCCATTGCTTTTGACATCCCATTCCTTGTGACATCCCATTGCTTTTGACACCCCTTTGCTTTTGACATCCCATTGCTGTGCAATCGGTTTGTCCGTTATACAGAAGTATAGACTTCTCAGCCTCCTTTGACAAATGGATGATTCAGTGTCATCGAGGTAGATTGATAGCCATTCTTTGAAACTTCTGCCCTGGCACGGCCGGGTACTACTAACATGTATGATGCAATGTGTGCGTGTCTTTCAAAAAAGGAATCAATAAATAATGAATATATATATATATATTGAAGTGTATAGAGACATGTGCATGATGCCATGTGTATGTCTACATGTACGTACATACATACATACATACATGCATGCATGCATGCATGCATACACACACATACATACACATATATCAATACAGACATACATACATACATGCATGCATGCATACATACATACATAGATACATACATAGATACATAGATACATAGATACATACATACATAGATACATACATACATACATACATACATACATACATACATACATACATACTACATACATACATACATACACACATACAGACACACATACAGACACACATACAGACACACATTCAGACAGACATACATACATACATACATGCATAAATACATGCAGACCGACCGACCAACAGACAGACATACATCCATACATGCATACATACACATACACGTACACAAACACATATAAATATACACATACATAAACATACATATACACATACATAAACATACATATACACACATAAACATACATATACAGACACACATACATACACATACATACATACATACATATATATATATAAATAAATAGATGTATATACATACATACATACATACATACACATACATACACATACATACACATACATACACATACATACACATACGTACACATACATACACATACATACACATACATACACATACATACATACATACACATACATACATACATACACATACACGTACATAAACACATATACATATACACATACATGAACATACATATACATACATATACATACATATACATACATATACATACATATACATACATATACATACAAATACATACAAATACATCAATACACATACATGTACATACATATACATACGTATACACACACATACATATACATACATATACATATACACACATGCATCCATACTTTTTCATACATATGCATACATTTACATCATTATATACATTACATATACATACACAAAAACATTTTTATACATGCATACATCCATCCATCCACCCACCCCCCACCCACCCATCCATCCATCCATCCATCCATACATCCATCCATCCATCCATCTATCCATGCATGCATGAATGCATGCATGCACACACACACATATGTATATATATATATATGTGTATATTTATCTACATGTCCACGAACATATGTAAAAATATCCATATGTGTTTTTGTATGTATATACATATACTATACAAAAAATAAATTTCTACATGTATAAACATGTACAATCATGTACACTTATTTCAGCGGGTCACTGAGAAAAAATATTATGACCTTGGCACTTTGGCATTGCTTCGCCTCAGCCTTGACGTTGGTGCCAGGAGGTTTTGGGTTACAACACCACACTCAATGCTGATGCACCAGGGAGTGGAAGTGTTGCTGGATACTATGGCGTCACCGGTTGCCGTAATCCCAGCAACACTTCGGATCGCGGTTGTATGCAAGGCGTGCCTAGGTGGAAACCGCACATGTTTCATGATGGCTCATGATGGCTGCATGAAATCGCATACTATTAAGCTGCCCTGGGATTCTTACAAAATGGAAATCCATATCAGCAAACCTTTAGACACAATCCACAGTACGCTGTTACAAAATTTTTGCTGTTCGCAAACCGACTGCTGTTGGTTCAGACATCCCCAATTTTTCGGAGTAAATCCCAATGAAGCATCGTTGACCATTGGGCCTGTCCCAATTCCGATTTGCAATCTGTGGCAAACCACGAATGAGGTGAGCTACTATCATGTCCATTTCGAGAGTTGGTATGGATATGTTTCCGATTGGGAATTCATTCAGAAGACCTACCGCTCTATGGCGCCCAAAAGTCTGGGAAACATGGGATACAACGGATTTGTGTCCATGTACTTGCCGAAGCAAGTTCAGCAGCAAGCATACTCCACAGAGGGCTTGGCACTCCAATACTATCGCAATTGGAACGCCTCCTGGTACCAGCCTTCGAAATACTTTGGTTTGATCTCCTCCTTCGACACCTCCAAGTTGATGCCTTGCAGCGCGTCGGTCATGACGGATGACGCTGCCATGAGGCCGGGCTGTTTGGGGGGACCCAAAATGGAGGCTTCCAGGCTTGGTTGAACCGGTGCTCAGGCGACATGTCAGCTTCACTGGCGATGCAGATGGAGTTGTCATCAACAACGACACTTGCCTGCACTGATTGCCATGGCCATCCATGACCATGACCCCAATCAATGCCTTCAGTTTGACATCAACTGTCTGCGGTCTGTCCACTGGCTGTTCGGAAAAATCTGCCTTAGGATCGATATACAGGACGATGTGACGACGGCTTTTGGTGGACTGCTCCAAGTTGTCGATCGGACGCATCGCGATGCGTTGGGTTCATTACTGGGGGTGCTGGTTGGTCAGCAGAGGAAATGATGCAGAAGTACGTGGCTTGGAACATGCCCGGGGCAGTTGGAGTTGCAGCGACATGGGGTGACTTTACCCAGTTGCCCTTGTCAGGCGGGAACGACTCAAGTTTCCCCATAAAAATGAAGACTTTACCTGGCAGCCATGGATTTTAACTCCAAAATGGGGATGTTCGCCAGCCAAAAATGGGGGTCCTGCCTGCGAGTCTTTTTGCTACACCGCATCTTGGGTCGCGCCAGGTGAGCTCACCTTTTATTGGTGGACCCCAGACCCGACTTTCTTGGAGCTGGCGCCACTGCCCCTGCAATTCCCGCCCTACAATGCTAGGGAGTTTGCTCGGGGCCTCCAGACATCCTCCGGCAGCGCAACTTCCGTTGACACCATCGTGAGTCAGGACCTGGCTATCCTCGCACCCACAGTGGAGAAATTTGCGGACAACCTGCAGCTGACCCTGAGCCAAATGGATGAGATCCTCTTAGATCAGAAGAACACCGGAGATTCTTGGGAGAATGCGACCTGCAGATGGATCTTGGCAAATCGAGCCACGTGGCAGAAATGGATTCCAGATGAAAGTGAATGCGCCCCTGGCTTTGGGCTCTTTGACCAGATCCTCAGGGACTTCAGCGACGCGCGAGTGAACGCGACAAACAAGATCGTTTGTGAGGTGGCTTGGGGACGGGAAACTGCCAAACCCAAGACGAAAATCCCAAATACCAAGTGCCCAAAGCAATTCCGCCTTCCAAACAAAAAACATGGAATGCTCATGACAATGCCTTTGCAGGGTGGTTGTTTTTTTTTGTGTTTTTGAGCTCCTGGATTCAGGAACAGGAAGGCATTCTGCCAGCAAGTGTCGATGAAAAAACAGTCTTCGGAAAAAATCGTGAAAGAAGAAGTGTGCCAAGTCTTTTCTGATGGAAAGTTGATTGCCGCACAACATCAACTTTCGGGTCAAACGCACATACACTTAAGCGGTGTCCAGGCTTGTCCTCCTGGAACGTTCTCCCAGATGATGTCAGACGACATGGGCGACACCTACATCTGCGTGCCATGCGCTGAGGGTACAAGCCAAGCCTCAGGTGCAGCCCTGACCTGCACACCCTGCAAGTCAGGCGCAGCGGCACTGGTAGAGGTTATGCCGTGCTAAGGGTGGATATGAAGCTTCAGCACGTTCATGCTGTTTCTTATCGTGCAAAGTGCCACTGCCAAGCTTCCATGTGCGGTGTATCTAGAGTGTGATGGGCTTTCCATCAAGATTCAGATGTGTTTGAAACTTACAGCAACGCTGAGAGCCACCACACCGCATGCTGAAACTGGTTTCTTACATCCTGAAACCTGAGGTGATTTCCAAAAGGGAATGTCAAACAAAAATGGCTCTGCGAATGGTTGGTCCACAATTTGCTGGGGGCATGGGCAACCGCAGGTGAGTACCAAGATGAAACTCGCAGCACCGAATGCAAGCGTTGCGACTTTGGTACGTATCAGGACACCGAATGCCAGCGCTATGGAGGCTGTCATGTTGTCTCGTTCACATGTGATTTGGGGGACCCTTTGGCTACGAGATCCTACTAGATTGCGACGTGCAAAACAAACCCAAGTCCATCTACATTCCACTTATTAGTGCTCAGTCAGTGCGAAGTGTCTTTCGGTGTGGCTCAAAGTTGTTTACCCCCAAATTCGATACGGCAACCCAAAAAAGGTAAAGTTCGGGAAATTCCGACTCAAATAGTGAAGAATTGCACATTTTTTTCTGTTTTTTTTTGGGGTTGCCAACTAGAGCTTGGGGTGCATCCCACTTGGTAAATGGGTTGTACTCCCAGGTAGATTCATGGAGTATCCCCAGTTAGATTAATCAAATAGATATAGCTCATAAATCGCCACTTAGGAAATTTACATCACAACCATCTTGCAGCAGTTTTCTTTCGGATTTTCCTCAGAAATCTTGGGATTTTCCATCATGTTCTCCATAATTCTGGTCGGGTAGGACGAGGAGGGTCAACTGGGATGCAAAAGTTGCCCCAATTCCACCAGCACCCTTGGATTTGGCTTTTTGGCAGCAGCTGACTGGCGCAGCGTCGCGGAGGAGATGAACATTTGATACATACATATCGTGCTATATGTGTATATATATATATATATATATATGTACACACACTATAGTATATATTACGAAAGCCAGCCGAAGGCCTGGGCTGAGTATTTAGGTATAAGCGAAGCGAAGCGAAGCTAATCTAGGGGGTGTGGGAGGGGGGGGAGGCTCTGATTTGGGCCCGTTTGGGAAGGTGAGGCCGCAGGTTGGTGGGGGAGAGCTCCAAAACAGGTGCCTGGAATTTTCGTTTTTCGGANTTCGGAGCTTGAAAGGGAAGCTCCATTTTGGGCACTTTTTGGCTTTTTTTGGTTGATTTTTGACGTTTTTCATCGGGTTTCAAAGGCCAAAACACTGTAATTTACAGTGTGTTTATGCTTTTGGCATGGAAAAATTACTTCTTGCAACATGCTGAAAACTGCGTAAATACCAGTGTTTTTGCTAGGTGCTGGCCACAAAACACTGTAAATNCATGCTGAAAACTGCGTAAATACCAGTGTTTTTGCTAGGTGCTGGCCACAAAACACTGTAAATACCGTGGTTTTTGCTACCCGGAGCAAAAAACACCGTCAATACCGTGGTTTTAGGCTCCCGAAGCGCAAAAAACATCAGTATTTCCAGTGTTTTTTGCTCCGAGACTCGTCAAAAAACACGAAAACACCACCTATCTGACCATTTTTGGGCTCTAAAAATGAATGTAAAAAAANNNCGTCAAAAAACACGAAAACACCACCTATCTGACCATTTTTGGGCTCTAAAAATGAATGTAAAAAAACATGCAGCAACAACAACAACAACAACAACAACAACAACAAGAAGAACAAGAAGAACAAGAAGAACAAGAAGAACAAGAAGAACAAGAAGAACAAGAAGAACAAGAAGAACAAGAAGAACAAGAAGAACAAGAAGAACAAGAACAAGAACAAGAACAACAACAACAACAACAGCAACAGCAACAACAACAACAACAACAACAATAACTGTGTGTGAAAGCATTTCGGTGTAAAGCTGTTTGTGTGTAAAAGGGTCTGTGCGTAAAAGCCTCTGTGTGTAAAAGCCTCTGTGTGCAAAAACGTTTATGGGTAAAAAGGTTTGTGTGTAAAGAGGTTTGCGTGTAACAACAACAACAACACCAGCAACAACAACAACAACAACAACAACAACAACAACAACAACAACAACAACAACTGTGTGGAAAAGCATTTCGGTGTAAAGATGTTTGTGTGTAAAAGGGTCTGTGGGTAAAGCCTCTGTGTGTGAAAGCGTCTGTGGGTAAAAGTGTTTCTGTGCAAAGATGTTTGTGTGTAAACGGGTCTGTGTGTAAAAGTGTTTGTGTGTGAAAGCGTCTGTGTGTAAAAGGGTCTGTGTGAAATAACATGTGTGTGGGTAAACGGGTCTGTGTGTAAAAAGGTCTGTGTGTAAAAGTGTCTGTGTGTAAAAGCATTTCTGTGTAAAGATGTTTGTGTGTAANAAAGGGTCTGTGTGTAAAAGGGTCTGTGTGTAAAAGTGTCTGTGTGGAAAGGCGTCTGTGCGTAAAAGGGTCTGTGTGTAAAAGCGTCTCTGTGTGAAGCTGTTTGTGTGTAAAAGTGTCTGCGTGTAAAAGTGTTTCTGTGTAAAGATGTTTCTGTGTAAAAGGCTCTGTCTGTAAAAGCTTCTGTGTGTAAAAGGGTCTGTGTAAAAGCGTCTGCGTGTAAAAGCGTCTGTGCGTAAAAGCGTTTGTGTGTAGTGTAAAAGGGTCTGTGTGTAAAAGCGTCTCTGTGTAAAAGCGTCTCTGTGTGAGGAATTGG
>BGPT01002450.1:37466-55268 GCA_003297045.1 Symbiodinium sp. clade C Y103 | reverse complement strand
AAAGTGGATACCCCGACTCAGCAAACTTTCTACAGTAAACCTACTAAGGGGCACCATGGAAAGACACAGGGACAGGTGTCTCAAACCGCGGAAGGGGCACTTCTGGAAGCTCTGAAAAGACTTGTGAACAGAGCTACCCAGGACGAAGGCCAAGGTTTGTTTCAGAGACTCAACGGTCTGGTTACTGCGGCTGCCAGCGGTANTGTGGAAGCTCTGAAAAGACTTGTGAACAGAGCTACCCAGGACGAAGGCCAAGGTTTGTTTCAGAGACTCAACGGTCTGGTTACTGCGGCTGCCAGCGGAAAACCTTTGAGTTCTAAAAGAAAGAAGCGTCGGGGGCAGAAATCTAAAGACCCTCCAAAGACCTTTTACAACACTGACAAGTCAAAAGGTAAAGGCCCTGGAAAAGGGTGGGCCAAGGGACTTGAAAAGGGCAAAAGCTCTGGGAAAGGAAAGGGTAAAAATACCATTGACCAGGGTTATCAGAACAAATCCCAGAANATAGATACATAGATACATAGATACATAGATACATAGATACATAGATACATAGATACATAGATACATAGATACATAGATACATAGATACATACATACATATGTATGCATAGTGTTTGGCAGGCTATGGGTGTGCATTATCATTAGGATGAGCATGCAAGTTAATGAATACATTTTGGCTCAAGTGTGAGCCAAACTGGCTTCATCAACATTCTTCTTTTTGGGAGTAAACCCAAGCTACGACTAGGGCGTTACCCTAGAGGGTTCTGGATCTTCCTTCTTTTCGGGAGTAAACCCAAGCTACGACTAGTGTTACCCTAGAGGGTTGTGGATCTTCAGTCTGGGTGCCACCCAGTACGTGTATCCTCCCGGTGCCCCTCCAGCGAACGCAATGTTGAGGCCGCTCTCGAGGCAGCTCCTGTGCCCGCGATGGGTGCCTGCAAGGCCAGCCAGGCTGGGCATTAGAGCCTTCCTTTTTGGTGCCGGGCATGTTTCTCATGTTGGGCAGACCCCTGCAGCCCTGCAAGAGTTCCTTGTGGTCTGCAGCAGCTTTGCTTTTTCTGTGCCACAGCTGTCTTGGCTCTGCCCGGGGGTGACCCGTGTGGAGCTTGGTTTGCCTCGTATGCGTGCCTGGGCGCGATCAAGCCATTTTGGCTCAAGGTTTTGAAACCTTGACTTAGAAAAGGAAAAGGCGCTACATTGCCATGTCAACCTTGTGGCTGCTGTTGCTGCTGATTGCGCTCGAACTGAAATGGCGCTGGCGCTGGCGCTGGGCTGACGAAATTGAGTTTTTGCATGAAATTGGAGCCTTGGCACAGTGTAAACGTGTTTTTCAACGCGAAGTGCTGTCCCAACGAAACCTTGCCTTTGAANCGAAATTGAGTTTTTGCATGAAATTGGAGCCTTGGCACAGTGTAAACGTGTTTTTCAACGCGAAGTGCTGTCCCAACGAAACCTTGCCTTTGAAATTCAAACACCTTTCCGTGTCCTTTGTGCTATTGGTGCCGTCTTTGGGATCACCGGTTTCTGGACCTGTGTCTCCTCCTCGGACGTCTGCTCCTTTGTCACCCTCGTCTTGGGAGGGGGTGGGGTGGCCTGCTGGTTGGGTTGGCGGCTGACTGCTGTGACTCTGCGCCCTGGTCGCCTCTCTGTCCGTCGTGGTCTTGTCCCCTGCCGCTTTGCTGGTCGTATGCGTCTGGCTGGGTGTCGAGTTGGTTGGTCGAGTCGTCTTCTTTCTCGTGTCAAGTCTTCTGCTGGTCCTCGTCTGGGCCATGATGTGGCCAAACTGAAACCCCCTAGGAATGGCACTTGCCGCGGAGGTGGGGAAGATCGTGAAACGGATTTGCTTAAAGGGCTTGTTGAGCTTCTTAGTAAATTCGGTGACCATGAGAAAAAGGGATCTGATGCTTCTGGTAAGGGTAAAAGCAAAGAACCCCCCAGTTTTGGCAAAGGTAAGGGACAGTCTAAGGGGACCCCCAAAGGTAAAGTGGATACCCCGACTCAGCANGGGTAAAAGCAAAGAACCCCCCAGTTTTGGCAAAGGTAAGGGACAGTCTAAGGGGACCCCCAAAGGTAAAGTGGATACCCCGACTCAGCAAACTTTCTATAGTAAACCTACTAAGGGGAAAAGACTGGTGAACAGAGCTACCCAGGACGAAGGCCAAGGTCTGTTTCAGAGACTCAACGGTCTGGTCACTGCGGCTGCCAGCGGTAAACCTTTGAGTTCTAAAAGAAAGAAGCGTCGGGGGCAGAAATCTAAGGACCCCCCAAACACCTTTTACAACACTGACAAACCAAAAGGTAAAGGCCCTGGAAAAGGGTTGGCTAAGAGACTTGAAAAGGGCAAAAGCTCTGGGAAAGGAAAGGGTAAAAATACCAATGACCAGGGCTACCAGAACAAATCCCAGAAAGCTATTCATGGCCAAAAAATTTTTGAACCAGTGCGGCTCCTGCCCAAGGGATGGCCGATAGTGCTATGAGTGTGGAAAAGCTTAGGGCGACCCTTGAGAAAGGACAATCACCTCAAGGCTGTGTCACTTGGGCCACTCAGGAACAGATCCTCGAGCTCCAGACCCTGGCTAAAACGCGCAATACTGCTAAGGCCTTTGCTCTTGTTTGTTTGGTTCAACCTGGCCAAGAGCAACCGCCGTACCCTGGAGGGCTGCTTAGGCGACTGCCGGCAACAGACAGAAAAGGACAGTTGGGANGTTTGTTTGGTTCAACCTGGCCAAGAGCAACCGCCGTACCCTGGAGGGCTGCTTAGGCGACTGCCGGCAACAGACAGAAAAGGACAGTTGGGACTTGGACATTTTTGGGCTTTCCCACTTGCAAACGCTTTCCCGCAGCTACCGAGCTGCGGAACTAGCTCAAAAAGTGAAAAAGTGGAAAGGCAACTGAGCACCCTCAGGGTGCAAGTCCCTAAGCGACTGCTTCAGCCCACTGCATGGCAAAGTATGACGGCGAACCCGGCCACCATACTTCGCACCATTGTGGATCCTAGGACTTTCCATAGCACTTTCAGATGCAGTTCTATCACCCATAAAAATAAGTTTGGGGGGGATGAAGAAGTGCTTGAAGGGTATATGAAAATTGACCAGGATGGTTTGTTCAATGTCTTACGAAAATCTGGATCTAAGGGAATGTTTCTTACCCAGATTTTTCAGGAAAACCCCAATCCCCCGAAAGTTTCGTGGGTTCCTAGGGTTGCTGAGGAAACCGAACATCAATATATGGCTAGAGTTCAACAAATTGGTCATTCCANAACCCCAATCCCCCGAAAGTTTCGTGGGTTCCTAGGGTTGCTGAGGAAACCGAACATCAATATATGGCTAGAGTTCAACAAATTGGTCATTCCAAACAAATTCCCCTGAAATTCCGAGTCGGTGGTGGGGCTTGTTTGGGATTGATAGGCGTGGACCATGAAAACAAACCTAGTCTTTGGCAGGTTGCTGGGGTTCCCACTAAATGGACTGGACAGGACCTGGCTCGATGTCTCGAAGTCCTTCGTAGGCCGTTTCGGAATCACCCTTGGATGGTTGTTACTAAGGTGACTGACGAATTTCAGAGTTCTTCTGTTTTTGGGGTCGAATCTAACAATGTCTGTTTGACTATTTCCAAACCCCCACCTAAAAATTCTGCTTTGGGACGACGCAATGTCAGGGTTGGTAGGTGGCACGAAAAGAGGACCCCTATTGTCACGCCGCCTCTGGGAGTCCCAGAAAATGATGCCCGACGTGACAACCGGGAACCGGCTCAAGTTGAACAGCAGGCACAAAAACGGCACAAAGCAGACAACACTGCTCATTCCACGTTGGTTGACTGCGGCGGTGCTGGGAACTGTGGTTGGAACAGTGTGGCTGTTGGTTTAGGAATTAAAAAGGGATTGACGTATGAAGATGCTTGTAAAGACATTGAGACCACTGTCCGCACTCTCAGGGCCGATGTTTGTTCTCATGTCTTGCGACACTCCACTGATTACAAGCCCAGCTGGGCGCCAGATAGCGGAGAGACAGAAGTCACGGCGGCCAAAGTTCCCAGCCTGCCCCAGGGAGACCCCTTCTCCCCACTCACCCTGGCCCTTATTCTGTCTTGGCCGGCCAAAAGATGCGCTCGGCTTTTTCCAATGGTGAAATGTGCACTGTACCTGGATGACAGGACCCTGACTAGTCGCAACGTTGAGAGCTTGGTCGATGCAGCCGCTGACTGGGATCGCTTGTCCCAAGTTAAAACCAGACTCTGCACCAATCACCTGAAGTCCCAGCTCTGGGGCAGAACCACTGCGGCTGCGGCCAAACTGAAGGAAAGACTTTGCGAATTTCCAGTCAAGAGCGAAGCGGAGGTCTTGGGTTATTATGTGGGGGCAAACCCTGAGCAGCACCCGAAGAGACTGGCTCGCGTGGAGAATGGGAAAAAGGTCGCCAGGAAGATTGCCGTTCTTCCCATCCCTCAACAGCNTGGGGGCAAACCCTGAGCAGCACCCGAAGAGACTGGCTCGCGTGGAGAATGGGAAAAAGGTCGCCAGGAAGATTGCCGTTCTTCCCATCCCTCAACAGCTCAAAGCGCAACTTGCCATGAGCCTGCTCACCAGCACTGCGGCTTGGGGCCAGGATATCACCAGCACCTGAAAAAATTCAAATTGGCCGTTCTGGGCGTGAAAGAGACCCCGCGCAGTGATTCTCAAAGCAACACTCAGAGCAGGTCTTCTCCGCATTTCAGGCAACTTCTTGTTTTGGGTCACGGTTCGGACTTGATTTTTGTCGTGGTGACCAAGTACATGAGCGCACTGGCGCGATGGTACAAGTACAGACAACCTGACAACAGCCTCCTCCAACGTTTTCTCCGCCACTCGGCGGATGTTTGGAGAGCCGTTAGAAAGCACCTCGATACTTGGGGCTGGCAAGAACAAGAATGGGGACACTGGGCAGTGCCCAGGGAAGTCCACTTCCAAATCACCATGCCAAAAGAACAGCGCGCAGTTTCTTTGCACCATCTCCGGCAAAGCTGGAGAAAGGCCAACTTATTTGCATGGCTTGACTCGGATAGAAATGATGCGCAAGTTGCGCTCAATGTGGGACTTGATGAAAACATTCATGATGGACTTGTTGATTCCTTGCGTAAAGTTTACAAACAACTCAACACTCCACATGGGAAAGCCGTTGTCACTGGTGGAATGCACACTGCCGCGAGCACCAGATGGGGAGGAACTCAGGAAATTGTGGATGAAGAGGGAAACATGTGCTGTCCTGATTGTGGCCAGGCACAGCACCCCACTCTTGAACATGTGCTTTGGTACTGTAACAGCTATGCCCATTTAAGGACTGTCGCTCCTCCATCCTGTCCGCTTGCCCGCAGACTTGGATGGAGTCATGAAACTGCCGTTTCGCAGTCTCTTTCATTACTCAGGCAAATGGGGAAAATCAGAGAAGCTGAGGTCATTAATAGGATGCGAAGGGTTCATTTGCAGCAAGCCCGTGTGATCCGCGCGGGTGGCAGAGCCGTCTCTCCTGTCTCTACTAAGGAGCTTCCTTGTCATACCCAGGTCAATGAAATCGACGAATGCAACTGGCCTTGGCGCTGGCGCTTTCTTCTGCAGAAGCTGCTGGTGCTGCTGCGGAGCGCTTTGGAGTAGAGTTGCGGCAGCTGGGCGCGGATGCAGGCTTGCCCTGACACCGTGTATAGCTTCCCTTTAGCCATCAGCGGTTCACACTTTTTGCATGTGTATAGAAGGGTTCTCTCTTGGCTCTGTAACAAAGCTGTTGCTTCCCAGTTTTCTGAAGAAAATCGGCCCCAGAAGATGCCGGCAAGGCCCAGCGGCTAAAATCGAAGTGGTGGATCTAGGTCCTTGTCTCACTGTCGGTAGCGCGTACAACAGTTTCATCAAGAGCCTTGTGAGTCGGGCCAGTTACTGTGTTGCTTGTGGTCCCCAAGTTGAAAACAATTGGCCGACAAGAGCCCGTATGGAAAAAGTGGGACCAGAAAATTCAGCCTGTGTGGCTGGAAGTTGAGTACAAAGTGGAGCCTGTGTGGCTCCTGCCAACTTCTCTGAATTCGTTTGATCTAAATTCGTTTAAGAATTCGTTTGGGCTGCCCAGAGTGAAAGCTCTTTTTTTCCTGAGGTCTTGCCTTTCTTTGACGGGTTCTTTCCCGAGCTTTTATGCTTCGAGCTTTTATGCTTTGGTACTGATGGTGGAGGCCCCCAGGGTCCAGAGATGGTGTCTGTGCTGCGCCATGGCTTCAGAGGGTAATCCCTCGATCTTTGCCTCTATCCCGTGTTAGGATGGGGCAGTGACAAATGCGCGGTGTCGGCCAGACAAACAGTGGACCAGCACTGCCTCGCCCGCGAAGACGGTGTTCCGGAGCACCGGCCATACTTCTTCGAAATCAGCGGTTCGCAATCGCGCGTGGGCGATGCGTAGATGCATCAACAAGGCATTCGGCAGTACAAGGCCACCCGGGCTCGATGGAGCCTCGTCCATACAGGCAACCTGCAAGGCAACTACTGTCCCACGTGTGGGGAGGCCTGAGAGCCACACTTTGCCGCCCATGCTGTTTTCATAGATCAAACTTGGCGCCTCGGCCAGCTTGCCGCGAATGGTGGCAAGGCGGTCAAACTTCTGATCCGGCCCCTGTAACACCAGTACCTCTGGAATGGGCAGGGCCTCTTCCTCTTCAACGACTTCCTCCTCGGAGCTAGACGGCGGAACCTTCGCCTTCTTCGCAGCTAATGCCGCAGGCGGTGGTCCCTCCGGCTCGCGAGGGCACCGCTTGTCCGCCACTCTTGGTGGCTCAGCCGGCTCAGGAGGTCGCCCTCCCCAGCTCGAGACGGCCTGGCCTGGGTCGCCTGACTGGTCACTCCAGCAGGCAACGCTTCAACCGGACAAAACTTCTTGTCCCAGCAGTCAGCAGCAGCATCGCATACCGGTGAAGACCAAGGCAGTCAGCCTCGGAAAATTGGCACGCATGACATTGGAAGGCGCCACAGAAAGCAGCACCATTCCGCATGTAGGAGGATAGGGCCTTACCATGCAGGGCAGGGGGCACTCTGGAAAGCGCAGCGAGCTGCTGTGCCTCAGCCCGCCTGGCAGCTGCCCGCTGTGTGAGCTCCTCAGTCACTTGGACCTTGGCTGTGAGCTCCTGCTGCAGCATAGAAGGCGCAAGCGCCGGTCGCTCCAGCGAGGGGATGCTACCAGAGCTGGAGCTCTCAGCCACGGCAGCCCTTGGGAGATCAGAGCTTCCTCATCCAGAGCCTTGCTGCGAGCCGACAGCCAAGCCGTGGCCACATGGTGACCTCCATGCGCCACGGCGCTGCCATAAGAGGAGAAGGCAAACGCAAAGTCTTGCTGAGTCTGACGGCTCCATACCATGGAGAGGATAGGTTCCAGGGTAATACGCCAGGGCAATCCCACCGATACCCATGGCCATTCTTGCCCAAGAGCCATGGGACCTGGCAGTGGAACAGGTGCAATCAGTGCGTAGGACCTTGGATTTGCCAGGGATGATTGGAGAAGCTGGGATGCTACCCTGGGTTGAGGCGGTCATCAAAACTCACCCTTTACGTGAGGCTGCCATCCTGACCCACCCAGTGCGCAATCCTTTCCCGTTGCCCTGTGGATACTTGGCGGGGTCAGAGGTCCACCTTGAGTGGCGTGACGGCCAGATTTTGTGCTCCTGCAAGCAACCATCTAACCGAGTCCTTCGGTTGGTGGAGCCACTCCGGGCTCGGGCTAGGCTGGAGGCTATGGCTTGGAACCGGTCCTTTTGCTCCAATTGTTTGGTGCCTGCAGCGCGAGTTGGCACCCACGTTGAGCCTTTTTAGTGGAGCGTCATTTTACTGATTCAGGCACGGATTACTACAGTTCTGGCAGCCACGTCTCTCACTGTTCCGGAGGACCATTTGCCTATAGCGAAAAAGCTGTGCAGTGCTTCAGGCTTTGGTGGGACAGTTCGGGCGATCAGTGGCGGCAAGGATCATGGATGCATGGCCTTTGACAGCTTCCCGTTCAGGTAGTGCCATATACAGGCATGATGACGTAGGTCCGGAATGTGTCCTAATCACCTAGTCCCTGTGTCACAGGGCTGTGTGCTTGCCCCCAGTCACCTTACCCCGGCGTCGGGGCGTGTGCAGGCGACCTATGGAGTTGCAGGCGTGGCTGGGTCTTACAGCCGCTTTCTGTTCCAGTCTTCCGAGGTGTTACCTTGGGGATAGTAACTAGCATCAGGGACTTGCTTTGGCTTAGGACAAGCCACAAACCACGACTAGGGCGCTACCCCGGCGTTGTGTGGATGCCTTTGTTGGGAGTTGACCCAACCTGGCCTTCATTCAACTTCTCTCAGGGGTGACCTGACGAATTTGGTTTTGCTTTTCCTCTTGTAACCAAGGTGGGACCATTGGTGTTTGTTTTCGTTGACGTGCAAGGGGTGACCTTGCCTGTCTCGGAATATAGGCGGGATGCACTACCCCTTGGTCACCGAGGCCTGCATCCTTCACGCTGACATAGTACACGGGGCCGCACCTGAATTCACTTGGCTATGAGCCGTACAGGGCCGATTTTGGTAAGCAGAATTTGTGCTTGCCCGTCAGGCCAACCATTCATGTACTCTGGATCAGAGCCCCTCAGGCCATTTGCGATGAGAAAAGGTGCGCCTACATCCTGGACGGATGAGTCATACAGCATACTCCTGCGGTTTGCTGTCGAGTGTGGTGGCTAAGCATGAAGCCACCATGCAGTTGCTAGTGCCGCTGTAGGACAGCAGGAAGCCTAGGAGGCTCGTCTGTAATTCCTCCCCTCAGTGCCAGAAGGTTCCTCGTCCACCCCACCCTGTCTGGTCCCTTTCGGTCTCACGAATGGCAGGCAGCCGCCAACATGCGAGAGGCATGCGTGGGCGCCGGGTAGCTGTGGATGTTCAAGTCACACAAGGAGTCTACCTTGAGTAAGATGACTAGTGTCAAGTTAGTTCCGGTGGAGAGTACCACCATCCAGGAAACCATGGAGGCCTTAGGTTTGAACTTTTCCTTGGATGCCGTTGTGACCAGGGCTCTCATTGCCACCAAGATTCAGAACCTGGAAGAGTTCCGCTTTTTGTTTGAAGATGAGACAAAGATTGGGAACTTCCTGTCCAAGTTGCAGTTGGGTGAAGACAAACTTGTCCAAGGAGCCCGCTTGCGGCGAGCCTGGACAGCGGTGATGCTCTACTACAAGACCCAGGACCAGGATAGGTCACAAGGTGAGCTTGAGTGATCTTGACACCATGCTCGCAGACTCGGAGCTGAGAGATGTCAAGGATCCGCTATCGCATGCGCTTCCCCCCGGAGACATGACCAAGCGAGACTTGTCCAGCGTGGTTGGGGAGGAACCCTACAGATTGATCCCACGCTGTGTCATTACCCAAGCTGGCAAGCAGCGCGTGATTGATGACGCCTATAGGGCTCCAATCTGAGCGCTCCAGTGATGCCAACAAGTTGACACTTTGCTCCGCGTTGAGACCGGCGCAGCACCTGCAGTACGCCTTTGCCTATGGATGGTCCAACGAATAAGGACACGAAGCTTGGGAGTCCGAAGGCGAAGATTGGCCGGATGCCTATCGTTTCTGCCCCATGAACCGTGACGAATCCCTTTGTTGCGTTGTGACCTTTTTCCATCACGAATGGCAGGAACCAGCCTTTATGCTCTACACGGGCCTTTTGTTTGGGTGACCCTTGGCAGTCACGTCTTTTAACAGGTACAGTCGTTTGGTGGAAGCTCTGTCCAGGCGGTTTGCCTTTTGCCTGACGAGCCTTTATTTTGATGATGCCCATATCACTGATCGCAAATCTTGTCGAGGATCAGGCCAGCGAGCTATCCAACACCTCAATAGCCTTTTAGGCACCCATTCTCAGCAGAAAAGTGCCAACGTATGCAGTCCTCTGGAATTTTCCTGGGGCTCGATCACAATTTTGAAGTTGTCCACACTGAAGGTGTTGTCAGGTTTTGGGCACGAGACCGCATCCAGCAGAAGCTTCTTGGGTTGATGGCCACTGCGGAAGCAACAGACCGCCTCACGCCAGGAGCGGCAGCAAAGATCTACGGCATTGCCAACTTCTTCGAACAAGGGGTGTGGGGTCGCATTGGATGCGGAGGTCTTGCAGCTATCAAAGCCAGGCAGCAAGAGCGTTCATCGGTACTTGCTACGGTGATTCAAACCAAGCCCCAGCGCCGAGCGCCAATTGGAAGTCACCCCTTTTCAAGGATGTAGATTTTTGGCAGCTTCCGATGCAGCATTGGAAGCCCCGAAGATGGGCACTGGCGGCTTTCTCCTTGTTTGGCACAGTCCAGGCCTGCAACTACGTGAAGCCTTCATCTCAGTGATTCCGCCTTCGGTTTACAGCCTTTGGGAGCCGGGTGACAAGAAGATTGCCCAACTTGAACTTCTCCAAGTGCTGTATGCTTTGTTTGCACGGCCAACCAAGTTTCGAGACTGTCGGGGGCTCTGGTTCATTGACAACACCGCAGCATTGATGGCTCCGATTCGAGGTCGATCTGACAATCCAGATCTTGAGATTTTTGTCTCGACTCATCCATCTGACAGTCTTTGCGCTCAAAGCCTGGTTTTGGTGGGAATGGATCCCCAGTAAGGCCAATTGGGCTGACGAAATCAGCCGAGAAGGCTTCCAGGCCAGATGGCACAAATGCCATCGCTTTCTTTCCTTTCGAAGTCTGGTCTCTTCCACTCCCCGCGTTTCTCCGGGTTGCGGAGTTTCTCTGAGTGCTTTGGGAGTGAGTGCATTGGGATAGATTCAGTCTGCTTGACATCCTGAGCGAACAGGTGTCATGACGGACGAGGAGTCTCGCCAGTGCAGCGGCACAGGAGCATACCTGTGCGGCTANGGGATAGATTCAGTCTGCTTGACATCCTGAGCGAACAGGTGTCATGACGGACGAGGAGTCTCGCCAGTGCAGCGGCACAGGAGCATACCTGTGCGGCTAACCAAAGCACTATCCGGCTAGAGGCAGGTTGAGACCAACAGATCGAGAAGGAAGAGAAAAAGTGCAGTGCGGGNGGCACAGGAGCATACCTGTGCGGCTAACCAAAGCACTATCCGGCTAGAGGCAGGTTGAGACCAACAGATCGAGAAGGAAGAGAAAAAGTGCAGTGCGGGCCAGTGTCACCGATGTTTGTCGAGTAGCACGACATATCAGTACTTTGCATCTCATATCTAATGTATGTATGCATAGTGTTTGGCAGGCTTTGGGTGTGCATTATCATTAGGATGAGCATGCAAGTTGATGAATACATGTTGGTTCAAGTGTGAGCCAAACTGGCTTCATCAACATTCTTCTTTCCCTTCCCTCCCTCCCTATGGGTACGGCCTCCGGTGGAGTGTCCCCGCCTATAGGGGATTACATCTTTGGACGGATGTTGATCTCTTGCGTGCGAGTTGCACGTATGCGCTGGCGCGGGATAGATTCAGTCTGCTTGACATCCTGAGCGAACAGGTGTCATGACGGACGAGGAGTCTCGCCAGTGCAGCGGCACAGGAGCATACCTGTGCGGCTAACCAAAGCACTATCCGGCTAGAGGCAGGTTGAGACCAACAGATCGAGAAGGAAGAGAAAAAGTGCAGTGCGGGTCAGCGTCACCGATGTTTGTCGAGTAGCACGACATATCAGTACTTTGCATCTCATATCTAATGTATATACATACATACATACATACATACATACATACATACATACATACATACATACATAGATGCATAGATACATAGATACATAGATACATAGATACATAGATACTTAGATACATAGATACATAGATACATAGATAATAGATACATAGATACATAGATACATAGATACATAGATACATAGATAGATAGATAGATACATACATACATACATACATACAATTAAATATGTAATATACATACATATATGGTTCATTACCTCAAGACTTTGGCACGTTTCTCCACCACAACGTCCGGCCCCAGGAGGAGGAGGAGAGCACGCCCACGGAGGTCCCGGTTCCGACCACAGAGGTGGTCGAGGAGCACACGGAGGAGGCCTCGCAAAACACGGAGAGAGACGCAGCAAGGGGCGCGTCTCCCCAAGAGGATGGCGCGGTGCCGGACCTGGAGAGGGGCGCGGTGCCGAACGAAGAAGACGAAACTGCTTCCGAAACGGAAGGAGCTGCAGGGACGGGGGCCATTTTGGAAGAAATTTGTTTGGAGTTGGGATTGTGATGCGTTTGGTGCTATTTTTGGGGCAATCCCGCCAGATGATCAGGGTTGGAACACAGTTGAACCAGAACATAAACCTTGCCATAATCCAGTGCCACTCACAGTTTTTTTTTTTTCCCTCGACAGATATACCTTTGATCCAATTTCATCACCAACATGATTTTTGATGAGTTTTGCACATTATATCAATATTCAAGTCGAAGTCATCCCGTAGCAAAGGCAGGAACCAGAGGAACCATGATCTTCCAACAGAACAAACAACGTCGAAGCCTTGGCCGACCCTTTTCAGGACCACCCAAGAAGGTCGTCAGTGAGAACTTGTGAAATCCTGCGGCATCCAAAACTGGAGCTCTTAGGAAAAGACCAAATTTACGATCGTTCATTTTTCCAGGCATGGGTTCCCCCATCCTGATTGAACTGGAAAAACGCGCCCGTATCAAGATATCTAACAAATATACATAGACAATTATATACATATCGACATTATTGACATCTCCCGTTTTCACGATACCACTGCTATAACATGGAAATAGGGGATAATTCGTTTTGGATCCATCCATGATATAGTGATGACACACACACATGTATATATATATATATATATATATGTTTAGTATATATATATATATGTGTATATACAAATGGTACAGCCCAGCAACACTCCCCCTCGCTGATGATCCTGGTTAGAGCACGTGGGCAACATGCAGGTTGTGGGTGGGGTGGCCACCCCCTCCCACCCCTCCTTGTTTGATGGGTGGGTGAGGATAAATAGGAATCAAATCCTGCAAGGAGGATCAAGGAGGTACCATGAGGTAGTGTATAGAAAATTGGTGGCTAATATGGAACTATAATATGAAAAATTTTGATAACGAAGATTATACGAGAATAATAAATATTCTTCTATATAAATTTTCAAAATAAATCATATATAAATTAGAATCTACATCTAGGACCTCTATTTTGATAGATCGAAAATATGAATATATAAATAACAAATCTATATCGAAAAATCATTATAGAATATTATAGAAATAAAATAAATAATTAAGATATAAACTATTATTCGAATAAATAATATAAGATTAATAATTTATTTTTAATTTATCTCCTTAAATATATAAATATATATATATATTTATATTTAATATTTATTTATTATGATTGAAATTAATATGAATTTATTTAATATAAATAATTTATTGAAATATCTTTAATTATATACGATTAATTTAAATTAATATTGTAGATATATTTTTAATTTTTTATTATTGAATTTATATTATAATTAATTATTTATAATTATATTATTTATTTATTGAAAATTATATATATATATTTTTTTTAGATAATTTATTTTTAATTGAAAGAAAAATAGAAAAAATTAATATATATAATATATTATAATATTTTTTTTTTTATATATGAAATTTATATAAATAAATATTTGGAAAATATAAATATTTATTTTTTTAAATATCTATTTATAAATTAATTAATTATATATATAAATATATAATTAATCTATATTTTAATTTGAAATATATTGAATATTATAAGTTAATATTTATTTTGAAATCTAAATTGATATTTTATATTAAAATTTAATATAATATGTATATTTATTATATTTATTAAAATAATAATTATAAAATAACATAAATTAATATTTATTTATTTATATATTTATTATTATTATTTTTAAATATGAAATATAACAAAATTTTAAAAATGAAATTATATATAATTTTTAAAGAGATATATATATATATATAAATTTATATCTTATAATATAAAATATTTTTCTTAAATAAATTTAATTTAATTATATATTGATTATAGTCTAAATTAATACAATAAATTAATTAAAATATGATATTTTCTAAATCTAATACAAATATATATCTAATATATATATATTTAAAATTGATATATAATTGATATTATTTTATATTTTAATTAATTTTTTACAAATTAACCAATATCAAATATATTTTATTTTATATTTCTAAATTATAAATTAATAAATCAAAAAATATTATATATATTTATTTTAATTATATTTTATATAATATATATATTAATATTTATTTTTATAATTTATTATTTTAATATCTTTATTTTTTATTCTTTAATTATACATCTGAATAATAATCTAATATCTTATATTTCTTATTCTATTATAATTAATTCTTAATATATATTTCATATATCTTTAATTATATTTTATTATAAAATGAATAAAAATAAATATTCGATAAATCATCTAATTATTAATAAAAATATCATAATTAATATTAAATATTTTTTTTTTTTTTTTTTTATAAATTAAAATATCTAAATAAATAAATATATTAATTTAGAAATAATTTAATTAAATAAATATATTTTAATTAATAATATATATATTATTTATATCTATATCGAAATATATTTTCCTAATTTCATCAATATAAATAATCTAATATATAATAATTCGATATATTTAGAATAAATAATACTATCCAAAATTTGAACGAGGATCCTGTGGTCCAAAACGATGCCGTTTAACGAAGATCCTCTGCTATGACAAGGTTCAAGTATATTGTCCGCAAGGATGTTGCGGAGACCCGCGACGGTTCAAAACCACTTTAACATAACCCTGCGCCAATTGCATTTTTGAGTGCTTGGGCAAGGTTGCAACANGAGACCCGCGACGGTTCAAAACCACTTTAACATAACCCTGCGCCAATTGCATTTTTGAGTGCTTGGGCAAGGTTGCAACAGGCCCCAACATGTTTAAATTATTTCACGAATCGTAAACATAGACCTCGGGGGTGCAGCATTAGGTTCACAGGCGTATTAAAAACCACCTGGGCATCACCACCTGCTCGCACTGTGCAGCCCAGCTTTTTTCTACTGCCTCCCCAGGCATGACCAGTTATTCTGTTCTGTGCCTTTCTCCCCACAAGATTGGACCAGGCATGAGCCCTGACGTTTGGCCTTTGTACCCGTAGCAACCGTTTTGAGTTTTGGGTTTGGTNTTTCTCCCCACAAGATTGGACCAGGCATGAGCCCTGACGTTTGGCCTTTGTACCCGTAGCAACCGTTTTGAGTTTTGGGTTTGGTTCCTGGGGTTTTGTCAACATGACCCTGGGCGGTGGTTTGGGAAGCTTGTTTACAGAAATCTTCAAAAGCAGAATTGCCCAAATTTGAGACCAAAATCTGAAAATGTACCTTTGTTATTTCTTGTTATAAGGTTTTTCTTCAAACAGGCTCTCCGGTAAGGGATACAATACCCCACAAGAGTGTACCAGGCATCAGCAATTATGGGGTTGGTTTGGTTCCATGTGGGTTTTGCTTTAACGAAAGTGGAGGAAAAGTGTTTTTGAGANGGGGTTGGTTTGGTTCCATGTGGGTTTTGCTTTAACGAAAGTGGAGGAAAAGTGTTTTTGAGAGCATCTATGTTTGTTTCAGAACATTGTTTTTTGCAATGGCTTGGTTGGGTTTTTAGCAATAGGTGTGTGTTAACCCAGCTTTGCATAGTCGCTTTCTTGCCAGCATCCCCACATAAGCCTATAGGACATAGTCCCGTAGAGTTTGTGGTTTGCACTTTCTTGAAACNAGCTTTGCATAGTCGCTTTCTTGCCAGCATCCCCACATAAGCCTATAGGACATAGTCCCGTAGAGTTTGTGGTTTGCACTTTCTTGAAACCATGATTAATATGTCACCCTGGGGGTTATGGGGGGAATACACATTATCGCATATTGTTTTGCACCTGAAAGGATCTTGGTCCACATGTAAGAGTGTATAAAAAGAAAACAGGGGTGCATGTTCAGATTTTGGTCTCATGGGCAATTCTGCTNTTTTGCACCTGAAAGGATCTTGGTCCACATGTAAGAGTGTATAAAAAGAAAACAGGGGTGCATGTTCAGATTTTGGTCTCATGGGCAATTCTGCTTTGATAATTTCTGTAAAATAGTTTCCCAAACCACCGCCCAGGGTCATATTAACAAAATCCCAGGAACCAAACCCAAAATTCAAAACGCTTACTACAAAGGCCAAGAGTCAGTAGGGCTCATGCCTGGTCCAATCTTGTGGGTTCCTTCCTGACCGAAACCCAAAAATCTCACAGATGAGCATTTTTGAAAAAANCAAAGGCCAAGAGTCAGTAGGGCTCATGCCTGGTCCAATCTTGTGGGTTCCTTCCTGACCGAAACCCAAAAATCTCACAGATGAGCATTTTTGAAAAAAACCTTATAAGAAGAAAAAACAAGGTGCATTTTTAGATTTTGGTCTCAAGGTTTGGGCGAGTCTTGCTTTGAAGATTTCTGTAAACAAGCTTCCCAAACCACCGCCCAGGGTCATGTTAACAAAACCCCAGGAACCAAACCAAAACTCAAAACGGTTGCTACAAAGNCAAGCTTCCCAAACCACCGCCCAGGGTCATGTTAACAAAACCCCAGGAACCAAACCAAAACTCAAAACGGTTGCTACAAAGGCCAAACGTCAGGGCTCAGGTCCAATCTTGTGGGGCACCCTCTTGCTGCCTTACCGAAATCAAATAAATCTCACAAATGAGCATTGTTGAAGAAAGACTTAAAGCCTTTTAGCAAGAAGAAACAAAAATGCACGTTCAAATTGTGTTCTCAAGTTGGGGCAATTNAAAGACTTAAAGCCTTTTAGCAAGAAGAAACAAAAATGCACGTTCAAATTGTGTTCTCAAGTTGGGGCAATTTTTGCTTTGAAGATTTCCGTAAATAAGTTTCCCAAACCACCATCCAGGTCATGTTAACAAGATTTAACAAGACCCCACAGTGGGGCTCATGCATGGTCCAATCTTGTAGGCCCCCTCCTGACCGAAACCCAAAAATCTCCCAAATGAGCAAGTTTGAAAAAAGATGTAACAAGGAAAAACCCCTATAAGGTGCATTTTCAGATTCTGGTCTCAAGGTTTGGGCGAGTCTTGCTTTGAAGATTTCGGTAAACAAGCTTCCCAAACCACCGCCCAGGGTCATGTTGACAAAACCCCAGGAACCAAACCCAAAACTCAAAACGGTTGCTACAGGTACAGGCCAAACGTCAGGGCTCATGCCTGGTCCAATCTTGTGGGCCCTCTCCTTGCCGAAACCCAAAGATCGCACAAATGAGCATTTTTGAAAAAAGACTTACAATCTCACATACTAACATATTATATCTCCGGGAGCAAAACCATGGACTTTAACGAGGCACCTGCGACCAGGGCTGGGGGTGTAGGTTAATTTCCCCTGCAATAATTTTTGAGCTGCAAAAATTAACGTACACCCTCGGGAGGGTCTGTTTTAGGCCAACATAATGGTATGTCGCGACATGTTGCGAAGGGTTGCGCATTGGAAAACATTGGGAAAAAAATTGAAGTCACTCTAAACCTACACCCCGAGAAAACCCACTTACCAACAGGAATAAACGAACACCCCCCCCGTGATCAAAAAAACAAAAGCGCTACGTTAAAAAAACAAAAGCGCTACGTTATTTCCTTTTTGCGACGCCTCCCCAAAGACGCTTTCCGTTTCTGTTCTTGTGAACCTGTGCTATTGTAAAGTCATTTCAACGCTGGGTTGAAAAGGGCCAA
>BGPT01002450.1:208-33895 GCA_003297045.1 Symbiodinium sp. clade C Y103 | reverse complement strand
TCTCCAAAGTGAGATCTTCGTTGCTGCGAAGATCAGCAAAACATTCAGCTCATAAGATCCCTTAACATAGCCCCTTTCAGAGCCAGGCTTTCTCATAGCCTTTTCCCTTTAACATAACCCTGTGATGGTGCTGCAATCAGACACGGCGTGATTAACATACACCCTCCTGTGAATTCCTCTGAATCTTGCCATCGACATTCGGGGGTTACGTTTATGGAAACTTTTTNCTTTTTCTTGCAAGGAGGTTTTCACAAATGATGGTCCTTAACGAAGATCTCATAAATTTCTAGCTCAAACGCAGGTGTTCGTTCAAATTTAAGACTGTATATATATATATATATGTGTACAATATTTGCCATAGGTATATATATATATATTATGGCTTCATTTGGATCTCCATCACGGGACCTCCATCAAGATCTGCTCCAGCGGATGCCGCGGCTGCCGCGGCTGCTCTGTCGCCTCTTCCGAGGAGTGGCAGGAAGATGGCGCCTGAGACAGGAAGTGGCCGGATAAATTGGGATTTTATCAACCAAAATGGTGGATTGAACATATTGAACCCAGAAAAATGGGGCATTGACAAGCAAAAATGCTGATTTAAGCATCCCAAATGAGGAAATTACCAATTTTTACAATCAAGAAAGGGGATCTAAGCATGAAAAAGTCTGATATAAGCATCGGACACTGTGATTTGACCATCAAACATGCGGATTTTACCATGAAAAATGTGGATTCAAGCAGCGAGAATATGGATTTAACATGATTTAACCATAAAAACAGGGATTCAGGTGTGAAAAATTGTGATTTGAACATCGCAAAATGGGATTTTACCATAATATGGCCTGATGAACAAACTGGATTTAGCAATCAAAGAATCGGGGCTCACCATGAAAAGGTTGGATTTGAGAGCATCAAAAATGGTGGATTGAAGTGATGCGGATTTGTCCCAAAATCTGTGATTCAACCAACAAAAATAGGGTTTCAAAATGCGATGACAACATGATATGTGCTGTGCTTCTGGCTTTTGCACCAACAAAGTTGTGCGGCTAGAATTCCAAGCATTAAAAGCGGAATATGTGTGTTGGGAAGACACCCCAACTTGTGGCAATTTCAATGGGGAATGTGATGCTCAGCCATGAGATTTTGGGGTACCCCATTTCCAGACAAGCCCGTATGGGTACTGCCAAGGTACTACAGATGGCGCCGGCAGTGGTGCCTCCTGGAAAAATCATAGGGCGCACGCCCCTGGAAACTCTGGAAAATGTCTGTCATTGAGGACGCTGACCGAAACATCGGTAGACTTTTTCAAATATCTGAAACCACCAACCGGCTACGGTGCTTACTAGGAAAAACATGGGAGACATGCCGCTGAAACCATTGCGCGTTGACATCTCCCATCTGGCTATATCCCATCCTCGTTGGGTGGCATCAGGGTCGCCCTGGCCTGGCGTGAACGGAGGCTGCTGGTCATTTTGCAACTCATAAATCGCACACCTTTGGCTATGAATTGTTTGAGATTTCAAGACTTTTTTTGGTAATGTATCTCCAAGAAATAGCGTGCCATGCTTTGATACATACATAGTTGTAGCATGTCACGTATTATCTACAATTGTCTATAATATACACAATCACTATGCGTATATATGATTATATACGTAGAATGATGCTTCTTCCAGAGTTTCCCTTCAACTTCTAGAAATCGCCAGGCGCTGTGGAGTCCCCTCGCCTTCCCGCTGGACGCTTCTGCCGCAGCCACCGCCTCCGGCAGCGGCTCCGCGGAAGATGCGGACGCGGTCGCCACGGGCGGCAGGGGCGCAGCGGTGGAGGTAGGGGGCGCCTGCCATGGCAGTCGTGGGTCACGCTATGGTCAGTTGATGCAGTTTAACATATGTAACATGACATGACATGACATAACATTTAAAAAAAATAATAACATAACATAATCGATGGAAAATCGCCATGGTTCATAGTAGCTAAATTGTTTATCAATTCACAATGTACCATAGCAATGTTGAATTACCAGAGGATGTGTCAGTTCGGAGACCTCAAAATTCCGATTCTTGTCTGACCTGAGGAGTTAGTATGATTGTTATTATGCTAATCATTGTCGTTATGGCTTATCAGGTCAGAGGGCAGTTGATGATTAGGGGGAGGGGATTCACCAATGACGAACCATTGCGTTCCTGTCCCGAGAGCTGGCACGGAACTCCAGAAATGGGGGTGTTGGAAGATGATCTTCCAGCATTGGAAATGGATGGAAATAGCAAGTGATTCCCTCGTGACTTTCTAGACTCAAATGATCCAACTTGCAACTTGTTTTTCTTCGAACCATCAACCAGCCAATTTTGAGGTTTCATCCGCACATCGCAACATGGTGGTTGCCTCACCAACTCGCACTGATCGTTCACTCGATGCCAAGATTTGATATATATATATATACATTCTATATATTTATATATTACTATATATTTGGTACTCCCTCAAGAAGAGAAAAACAGAAAAAAAAAAGAAGGCTGCGAGTTTATCATGAAACTCACCACTTAATCTGTGGGTCCCTGGTTGGAACTTGGAGCCCTGAACAATAGCAAAGTCATTGAGACCACAAGCATTTCACCGGACAAAAATATTCCAACAACCAAAGAATTGGTGATGTACCAGTTCTACATGTCTAGACCATGATATGCCCATTCTAGCCCCATAATTCTTGGTGACTACCAGTTGGTAATTTAACATGGTGATGGAAATCATCATTGTGAATAATTTCCGTTAATTAGCTATGATTTCTATAGTCAAATGGGCCATGTTCATCGATTTTCCACAACTCTGTTGAATTACCCAAGGCTATACCATCTTAAATCCCCCTTTCTGTGTCAGATTTCCTCCCAGCATCACCAGCTGCCTCTCTGGAGCTTGCAGCCACGGATGCCGATGCAGCCGATGCCGCCTCAAAGCAGAATGGGTTCGTGTCTTTGAAGTGGGGTATAGGTTTCAGATATAAAAGGTGAAAACCCAAGTAACCCATGTTTTCTCAGTGAAATCTCCATGTAAATCTGGTTCAATCACGATAAAACCCACACTGCCGGTGGCTGAACCCCAATAGATCATCATGGTTGGGTCCCAAATCCAAAGTGTCCTTGGTCAAATCCCATGACATCCCCATGAAATCTCATAAATTCACCATGAAAAATCACCATTTTTGACGGAACAAATCGCCAGCGGCTTGCGGCTCAAAAGCCACGACGGGTCCAAGGCACCGCCAGCAAACCCAACTCTGCCACAGGCGCTGCAGCAGCAGCGGCAGCAGCAGCCTCACCCTGGGCCAAGGAGGTTGCTCCAAAAGTGATGGATCTATCATGCGAATAGATTAGAAATGATATCTACATACTTATGTACATGTATATATATATATATTGTGTATGTCTATCATATGTTGCTATATTATTTTGTATTATGTATTTGATGTATACCCCCAACTCTCCAGTTTGATGGGGACAATTATATTCAAATCTTGAGTTTGGGGGGTATCCTATTTCAGACAAACCCATATACAATAATGTGTCAATTGTTGTTGATCGAAATTCTTAGGTGGGGTCTTGTAAGTTCATCGTAAAATTCTTTGGTGGGGTTTTCATGGTGATTAATTAAACAAACCATTTATGTGGATGTAGTGGAGCTATTGTTTGGGGAGATATATGAACAGCAATATGAAATGGATATAATCAAATTGAATCAAGCAGATTAATCCAATATTCTTAGTATTCATGGGGTGGGTGATGGCCCAGAAAACAACCATTCTTCACAAAATAGAATTCGCGGGACCCAAGGTCCGTGGTTGAAGACAGGACACATTCACTACCTGCCAGATTATTGGATTTAGATCTGACTAGATTTAGATGTGATTTGCGGGTAGACTAGCTTTAGAATAGATTCACATGTATAGATTAGATTCCGATTTCATTTGGAGTTGGACTTTGATAGATATAGATGTACATATACCTTCAAACGGCACTTTCTTCTTTTCATAGCATGTTCTGGTTGGATTTGTGCTCATTCTCGTTTTGTATTCTCACTTGACCAAAAACCGCGCATGTGTATGCTGATGGACGAGTATGTTCAGTTTTTCCTTGAGTAGCTATGTTCATTCACGCAGAAAATCCGCTCAGAATTTTCGCCTCAAATTGCGCAAATGAGCATCATTTGTGCTTTTTCGGGGGTGCCGGATTCTACATACCACGGCTATCCACAGCTGTTGATCTCATGAATCACTGACGTCAGATGGATGCGATGCCTCAGAAATTGATAGGCAATCAATAATACAATCACATGTTTAATGTGACATATATGATATAACTATTCCTACACCTTACTATACTGACATATTGGATATCTATCTATGTATATATGTATATTATATTATTATTATACAAATTATCCGTATACTATTCTAAGGAAAGCATATTATCAAAACACGATAAAAGGGGCAATGCAACGTGGTGTGATACAAGAATAGCACATGTTACGAAATACAATACAACAAAAGGAGGTCAACTAGCTGGCATATCATGGCATAACGTTGCAACGCAGCAAAATACGATAGGATGCAAACAAAAAACGCTAATAGATCACAGTGCATTCTGATACAGGATACAGTTGATACAGTTACCATGAATGTGTGTATACAGTAACCGTATGACATTCATTAAATGGCAGATAAACAGAATGCAAATAAGGGATCATGTAATGTTGCACGAAATGAAAACACAGAAGAGTTTCGTGCGATACACCATGCTTGACAAAATAGACAACGTTATCCACTCAAGAGCAATATCTAAGACCATTGGGAAAACCTGTATCAGGATGTACAGTAACCAAAAGTATTGAAGAACCAAAAGACCACTGAATATCTGGAATGAGACCCCCCTATCGAGTTCTGCACACAAGAGGACTAGAAACCACGAAAAAATAAAAGTCAATCTGCCAAAAACAAATGAAAAATAGGACGGAACATGTACACATATATGTCATGATAGAGTAATGATACGTGACATCAACCTACAGTAACTGATTTTCCAAATGAAGTACACCACATCCAAAAAGAACGAGCGTGTGGGAATGAATAAGTAGTGGATAAGTAAGCAGTCAAGGGGAACGCTACTAGGCGCAGGTGATGGGCTTGCACATGGACATCCTATCCCTTTGTATGACGAGGATGCAACAAAGATTGTGCAAATAAAAATCTGATGTTCATACCCATTTATTAGACATTGTGTACCACATATGGAGACACATATTCATAAGTTTGAATCTGTACGTCACAAAGCTTCAACAAGTCTGTACACATGAATCAAAACACAAAGTTGTGGCTCAACATAATGTACCCGCCCCCCGGCCCCCCATTTTTTCGTGTGTTTTTGAGGTCAAACAAAAAACATGCTTTTGTTTACGGATCCGGAAGAACAAGAAAACAAAATGTGAAGCGTGTAACAAAATATCACTGTCTTTAAACCCTCATATATATTAAGGGGCTAGTGCTAGTTGGTGCTGGTGAACGAAAACAAGTATTTCCCAAAGAAATAATACCACCCCGTGATTTAACAGTTTGCTATGGTGTAGATCACTGGCACAAATTACTGGAGGGATCGTTGAGGGTATCTTCATGAGGATATGGACCACCGTCAATGGTATCTGGATCCAAGTCATCAATTTTTGGTGAGTGTGTTATCGTTTTCCAGGTTTGGAGGAACCATGTTCTTACTCCTATCGTTCCTTGGAAATTTCAATATAGTATGATGGTTTTCCACCATTGTTTCTGCAAGGGATCAGATAGCTACCGGACACTTTGGAGCTTAGCAAATCTCAAGCATCCAGTGAAGCCCGCAAAGACCCAGAAGCTGCGCTAGTTCAGCCAGGTCTGCTGACCAATATGATAAGGGTCAATGCATTGGATCTATCTACAATTTATAGCAGTTTCACTGGGAAGAATATTGATAAGCCATGAAAAATTAGAGAGATGTTCCCATTGGAATCTCATTTATGGAGGATGTTCAATTGTCATCTTTGATGACACCAGAGGGTACTCTCCTAAAAAACTAACAAACCGACGTGGAAAGCCCAGCATTTGTAGCTAGTGTTCCTCTATTTTCCTATATGTTCCTAAGGTTTCCCCGTTTCCCCATCCGTTTTCCACATCTTCAAATGGCGCAGTTCCAGCACCCAAACGGCACCTCGGAGCTGCTTCCTGAACTGCTGCCATCTTCGAAACCCAACATGGACTTCGTGGCTTTCAGGGTGGGAGACCCGGCCACGGGATCCTCCATACCTGCCGGGCTGTTGAAAAAGGTATTCGTTCATATGGCAAATGACCCTCCGGTGACATCAAACGTGACTTATAGACTTACAGATGATATATATGATGATTTTCCCAACTATAAACCTCCATTTAAAGCGGATTGTCCATTGCCACGTGTGATTGTCGGAGGGTAAGGATTGTCACAAGCTAACTGGAGTAATCTATGATCATTGTATGGTAATTGTGTGACAAGTATACCTATCAATTATAATGATGGTAACTGATGAATTAAATGAATTAAAATAATTAAATTAGATGAATTACATTAATTATAAGCGCAAAAGTTGTAACTGATGATGGTAATGATAAATGTTCAACAACCTGGCTGAACTAATGATACAAGCAACTGATGTTGAACAATCTTGCCGAATTCATGGTACCAGAACTAATGTTCAAACAATGCTAGTCTCACAGAACTGGCTGAAGGGAACCATCTGTGGCTGAAACCCCTTTGAAATGTTGATGTGCGTTGCGACTGTTCAGCAATCCAGAGAGAGTTAGTGTTTGACCCACCCGTGGATGACCGAAATACATCGAGTCTTCCTGACTTCATCACAGGATAATTCATCATGGCAATAATATGTATATATATATATGGGTGTGTATATATATATATATATATAGTGACTTCCTATTAAATCCTATCAAAATGGCCATGAACTGGATAGTAAATCTCTCATGTTGCCTTTTGAAATGAACATTTCAAAAAATGGTGGTGCATCCCTCATGTTTCCCGGTAAAATGGCCAGGAACTCAGGAACTCCCTACATCCCCCAAACAGACCCCTAAAGGGTGGCCTGGAATGAGATCCTCAGCATCGATGTCGATGTCGAAGTCCGACTCAGAGGCCTCGGCCCCCGTCAGCGCGGCTGAGTCCAAGGGGTCCACGGGGTCCACGGAGTGGACCACGGGGCCGGCGGCGTCCATGGCTGCGGTGACAACCCGGGCTCTGGGGATGCTGATGTGGTGACAACCCAGGCTGGTGGTAGACCTTCAAAATGATGAAGAGATGTTACAAGATGTTACAAGAATTGAAAAGAATGATCTGGGACTGCGTGAAGAACTAGAAGATTTGGGCTGTTGGCCAATTGGCACCTGTGACTGTTGGTCATCGGCTGTCATGGGGGTGGGGTGCACCACTGGCTAGCGTAGGGGTGAAGGAGAACTATGGCGGCTGAGCACAAACTCAACTTTTCCACCTTCTCTGGAAGGAAATTGACTGCAAAAATTGGGTGTGGGGAATTGAATGGTTTTGGTATTTCAATGGCACAGCTCTCTTTCCATCAAGCAATGGTTTGAGCAAATTTCCTGGCAGCAGTGCTGCAAGTTGCCTAAGACCATGATGCTGTGGCAAAATGCAGAAGAAAAAGATGAGACCACTATCTGCTTGAATGACCGACGTGGGAACCAAACAATTGTAATTCAATGATCAGTCATGATCAGTCTCTATTGTCAAAAGGCTAGGAGTGGTTGCTCTATATAGCAATGGTCATGAACTCCTGCGGCCACTTGCGACAACCATAGGATGATGAAGCTGCTCTTTTGACATCAACTCTGCTGTTGGAAACAGTCTTGACAGTGAACGCCCATGCCCCCCTTGTCTTGGAAACAGACTTCAGAAGACCTCAAAAACGCCATGGTGGATGACACAGTTACTATCCAACTCCAACTGGTGGCACACAAAGTTCCGACTTGTGCTTGTAGCAACTTGGACAAATAACATCCCCACAGGCTGCAAGTTGTTGCACTTACTATTTCTGGAGCAGGTCCCATGTTGCGTGATGATCATCCCTGATTTTTACATGGGTGAATGATTTACACTGTCGGCAGGTATCCTTATGACTTCTGCTTGTCTCTCCAATCATGATTGATAAAATTCCAATTGTTCGTTGCTCAATATCTCAATACACCCAGTGAATTTGATTAGATCACTCTTGTTGTTGGTTAAAAAAAAACATCGGTTCATAAATTGGCTATGTATTCTCATCTAAATTACCTATTTTTTATAGGCAAAAATCTTCATTTTGATGGTTAAACATCTCCACCCCCAGCCCAAGTGTTGGACTCAGTTGCCTCAGGTCAGGGTCTGGACCCTTCGCAACCTGGACGCATCAGGAATTGGCAACAAAACGTGAACAAAAATATCCAGAAACAAACGGCAGGAATAGAGGCTGGAGCAGCAAAATGACATCGCCCCACCTCCCATAGGTCCTATAGGTATTGTTTGTTTCTACCCCCTCTCAATGGCATGAAGTAAATCTGAGCATGGCAGCTACTTTCCGGCCGCAAGGAGATGGCTGCATCACACTTCAGGGATGAAGATGGATGAAGGATTGTCCAGTACCATGCCTACCAGAGCGTACCATCGTTTTGTTGGTCGTTTTATTCCCAGGACTCTTGAGGTGATGGGTGATTTCTTGGTTGCCATCCCCAAGTAAGTTGCGAACGGTTGCTATGGTTTGATATTCCCAAATCGGTTGCACGGCTGTTGGTTCACGTTTTCTCTCTAGTCACGTCTCATTAGTGCCGATGATATCCCCGGTGCCAGTTCTTTCAATCCCAACTGTCACCTGATCAAGTTGCTGCTGAAATCATTCTAATTGAATGTGTTGGTCAAATAGTCAAATCCCATGTTTGGTTGTTTAAAGTGCACTTAAAACAATGCTTCTTACTTCCCGCATGTGACAGTCCCAAATCCTGACTTTTCTCAGCATCTCCATGTTTTCCCCAATTTTGGTGGATCAATATCCCCACGCTTCGTCCTTGGATCCCCATTTCATTTGGACGGCAGACCTGCAAACCAAAAAAAGAACAATGCGTTTCATATCTCCGATTCTTGAGGTCTGTTGGACAATCTCCCAAGATTTCTTGTTGTATTATCCCCCTGAATTTCTGGGTTTGTCTGAAAATGGGGACCCCCAAATCCACTGCTTTACCATCAGTTTCCTTCTTGAAATTGCCATTCGGTGGGTATACCGGTATACCACATTTTCAGACACGCTCAAATATGGTATTGCTGGTTATACGTCTTCATTGTGCCCAATATCCAGAAGACATCCCCACTATCTCTCCAGATAGTTGCGGTGGTTTCTCGCAAATTGTTGTTGGTTACCCTCCTATAATTTGACATAGCCATGAAACAAGACATGTTTTAAATTGGCAAATCATTGAACTAAATGGGCCATGGCTTCCATAGCGATGCTAAATTACCAGAGAGTGTGTGACTTTGGAGACCCCAAAAGTCCGATTCTTGTCTGACCAAAGGAGTTAGTATGATTGTTATTGCGCTACTCATTCTTGTTTGGGCTCAGTCACTATGATTGTTATTACACTGACCAGGTAAGAACGCTTGGGTACTGTCCTGAAAGCTGGCATCTCCAACTGAATTACTGAACTGTGTCATTAATCCGAGAATCAGATTCATGGATTTCATCCCATCAAAATCCCATGAAAATCCCATGTGTTTCACAAAATCTCGCACTGACTGAACGTTCCCCGACGCAAAGAGGTGCTTATGTTGTGACGGCGAGGTGGCCTCAGGGGCTAAGGACCAGCAAGAGTGGCTGGTTGACCAGCAAAAATTGGTGCTTTACCTGCAAATAAAATATCACATCAAAGTGCTCTTGTTTGCCACAAAAAGGAAAAATGTTTTTTTTGGTTTGGTTTTGTCTCATCGTTTCGTTGCCATGCTAAAATACCCATCTAAATTAGTGGAAAATCATCATGTTTGGTTCCTCAAAAATCCAAAACTCTGTTGGTTAAGGTACCAGTTTTGGTTGGTGAAAACTCCTCGTTGTTCTCGGTAGTACATGCTTGATTGGCTAACTTACGAACCAACCCAATTCTGGGTCAAACATGTGGTTGCGTCACCACTTTACTTGCTTAAATTGCCAGTTTTTCTGCTTAGAGTTGGCTCACCTACCATTTTTGCCGAACAATCCTCGATATTCTTGGTTTTCTACCCTCTGGTAATGCAACAGTTTGCACAAATCGCCGTTTGTAGATGATTTGCAAACAAAACATGCCTGTGGCTTCGATGGCTGTGAGATTACCAAAGGGTATAATACCACCATTCCATTGCTATCCCATTCATAAGCACCATCCCATCCTCTATCCCCACTATCTCCCCATTACAAAAGGGTATTCATCCCATTGTCCAGAGGGTATTAATCCCAAGATTCCATTAACATTCCATATTACCCTCTGGTAATTGGTTACATTGCTATTGAAAATGGCCATAGAAATCGCTAATTTTCCCATTAAGAATGGTGATGTTCCATAGCTATATTAGTTTACCAGAGGGTATATGCCATCAATAGTCTATTAATAGTCCATTCTACCCCCAACCCACCGAGGTCAGTCACCCAAACGCCATAGAGTGCAGGAACACGGCCGCCATCGCCTTGCCGGAGAATGGTTGAAATCCCCAGGTGTTCGCGGAAAGATCAACATGTTCCAAGATGTTCCAATGAACAAATTCAGTTTCCAACGAACCTTTCAATGCGTCATTAATGTTCCAATGAATGTTGTCTGTCCAGATCCCAAATGGCTTAGAAAGACACCATTTTCCATGCACTTAGAGGTGTTTGAAAAGCAGAATATGGAACCTGGTGAAGGGGTTGGATCGCCCTCTGGGAAATCTTTAAGTCATCTTGGATTGGATCGTCGTCCCATGATGAGGGCGCAATAATAATATCAAGAAAACCACCAACCAGGGCTGTGCAGTGAATGACTCAATAGGAGTGGATGTTTTCACACTACTCTTGATGGATTCTCGATGGCTTACTGATGGGTTTGCACCAGCAGCTTCACATCTGATCAGGGGCCATGAGTCAACTGGGTCCTGGACCCTCTCCATAAGTGAGAAATGCAGAGAATTCCTCAGCACGCCACAGCTGAGATCCGGAATGCCTCGCATTGTTTTGGTTCAGAGAACAGACAAATTTCACAGTGCAGGAGAAGTTCATGATTTTGTCTAATGTGGTAAGTCAGTGTTCTCGGCAAGTGATTGGTACATCATCCCAAGTAGGGGTGTATAATGGTACATAATCAACCCACCCTGCTTCATTGATTCATGGGCTGAGCCCAAACAAGCGACACAAATTACTATACGAAATGGTGCCACCATTTCAAAATGAAGATGCAATCAATAAAATCATTTGCCATGTTCACCCCACAAGAGTGTGGCATATAAAACACTCTTCAACAACAAAAAAGTGATATTTCCACATACTGTATTTCCACCTAATATCAACCACAACGAGACGGCTCTGAGGCTCCGCGACATAAGCCACGTTGCGTGTGGCTTGGGCTTTCAGAGATAATCTGCAGGAAATCAGGAAGAACACGTCGTGGCTTTCATCCATTAGGGCTTATGGATGCTTATGGGCTATAACCATGGAAATAACCAAAAAAAACATGAGTGGAATAAGATGAAATGTTTGGCTATTTTGGGAGAGTTCCCACAACTTTCTGACGATATATATGTACATAATATAACCATCATTCCAATCCATAATGCATCCAGATCTACCTATAGCATGTGGGACTGGGACCATTGCTAATATCATCCATATATTGATACATGTGTGTAACTACTTGTAACTACTGGGTGAATGTTCAAAGCCATTTTCGGGGGTCCATTCCCTGTGGCTTTCCTAGGCTCACCTTTTGGTGAGTTCCACTCTTGTGCAACCAGCTGAATCCCGATGGATGTTTCCAAGGGGAGAATTCTTTGGTCACTTCATAGTACCCTCCGGTAATCAAACGTGGCAATGGAAAATCCACCATGTATTTATAGATAAATTTCCCAGCTAAAAACCGCCATTTATAGGGGATATGTTCCATTGCCACGTTTGATTACCAGAGGGTAACACCCAAAAAGGTCGAACAGTGTTTCCAGGAAGTTTTTTTGAGGCACACCCGGGCACGCCGGTTGCTCACTGCTTGAGCCGCCACGCCGCTTCGGCGGCCAAGGTCCAGATCACCGTCTGCCCAAAGGGCCACACGTGGCGCCATTTTGAGACCCCCTTTTGGGGCCTCAAAAGGTGCAGAACCCAACAAGTCTTGCAAAAAATCTCAAACGGTTTCATCTTTGGTCTCGTGAAGTTGAATTGTTGACAAATGGCGGCCTCAAACCCACCACTTCTGGTGGTTCCCTGTATACAAAAATTTGCCCAGAATGGCTTTGCCAGGACACCGGCTGTGGCTGAGCCCAATCTATCGAGTCTCACAACCTGCATGAAGTATCTTTTGATTTGGTCACGGCCAATGAATCTTAGATACTCTGCACAAAATTAAGGTGTTAGCTGTCACTGCTAGTAGATGTTCCTATCTATAGCAAGAAATTGCAGTAAAGTGCCCATCTAACGGTCGATCCAGTGTTTGTACTGGAGTAGTTGATTCTTAAACCCTCCCATCTTTATATGCTGCTGATCTGGGGACCAAATCATTGCACTCAAAAGTCACAAACATTTGAAATTGGCATCTCTGTTTATGGGTGTCTGAAATCTGAAATAGTATCCCATTCCATCCTAGAGTGGTTTACAAACTCATTTTCCACCCTATTTGATGGCCATAAATTGAGAGCCACCCCATATTTTCAGAGCCACCTCTGTCTGCTACGCATCAGTTGTTGGGTTCGCTTCGCCTCGCAGGGACTAGCTTGCGCAGCTTGCCGTCTTTTGGACGAGCCAAGATCCCCTGCGGGCGTTTTTCAAAGACACTCCCAGCAAAGTTCTGTACCTCTCAACAACCCGATTTTTCGGTCTTTCAATTCCTTGCCAGACACTGCTTTGTAAAGAAAGTACTGGATGATCACTGAAGAATTTCTTGATAAATGGCGCAGTTAAGACTTCTGTAAAGTAATGTGTTTTGCCGAGATTGCGATTGGAGATCCACTTCAAGGCACATCAAATCACAGAAAGCAGGATCCAGTCGCCAGCTGTGTGTGTCAGCCCTTTGCTGGTCACATGGCAAGGTCCTAGGGCGTCGGCCGATGGATTGCCGTTGTCACGCTGCGCATCTGATCCAACTGAGCGATACGGAGACACCGTTGCCTTGATTCGTCACGGATGACCCGATGTGTCGAGTATTCTGAATCCAGAATTCGATCGAAACCCCAATTTTATTTATAGGGTACTACAGGGTATCTATTAAAAAAATAGAAACTTAGAAAACTTTTGGGGTAACCCTCCAACTTATAGTCATGGCTTGTGAATCCCGGCCCCTGATTCCAATGGTTTCAAAACTATTGATCCATACCCATGTAGTGACGATGTCTGGTGGAGCTCACTGAGTTCCCAGTTGCCTAACCCTCAAATTGCTGCCCTGATATCGCCATGTCATCAAGGCACGATACTCCTACACCCTTCAAATCAACATGCCGACTCCGCCAAACGCAGAATTTTGGATCGAATACCTTAATCTGGTCCTAGACCTACTGGCCGGACCGGTCGGATTTTCAAGGTTCTCAGCAGAGCGTCACTGGGTTGATTTTATGCAGACTGATTTTTTTTTTGCAGAGGGAAAGTGTGCAGACGCTCAGGAGTTTCTATCATCCAACTATATCCACCGAATTCCAAAAATAGGGGGGTCCTCTGAACTATTCCTCGCTTTTCAAGTCCAGGAGCCATTCGGGAGCCATAACAGGGCCGTGGTTCACTGCGTTTCCCCAAGGTTTCAGCCCAGTCAGTAGGAGGTGCTGCTTTTCAGATGGCTATTTTTTTCTGGTGCTTCCCGGCTAAACTCTTGATCTCTTTCCCAGGACCAGATTGAAGGGCAAGCAAAACATCCCAGCGCCGCGACCAAAAGTAGACCAATGAACAAGCCATGAACAAACGAAGTGTTTTTGTGGGGTGACTTTCTAGCCCGTCCAAATGTGACAATTCAAGTGGGGCCATAGATCACATACAAAGTGCATGGAAATCAAATCACATACAAGTTATGATATCAAGTAAAGCAGCAGACTCTACATGTTCCCCATACTAGCTCTTTATATCCCAAGAGTGTAGGTGCACCCCCCTACTTTGAAACCATCAACCAAGAGTGGAATTCTTCAATGGTCACCTTCTGGGTCTTGACGGTGGAGGTGACAGGAAAAGACATTTCCACCTGCCAAAACATTGCGTGTTCGAATTTGTCGGAGCTTCCGGAAGACTCAACGGCACACATCAGATGTTTTCTTATCTCTGTGGAAGAAATAATGTTGTTGTTTTTTTGCCGGTAGGGGTATGGCACCAAATCCAACCCCCTTACAATCAAGATGGAAGCTGGCGACTTATAGCTTGGAACACCCAACACAGACTTCAAAAATTGGCTTCAAATACTGGCTGCATGGCAGAAAACTACTCCAAAAGACGGAGAAGCCCAGCTACATCTGGGGCTCCCCGTCAGAAACTTCAAAAACGCTAAACTCTCCACACTCTCCACTGTCACCTGTCAGGAAATATGTCCAAAATCAGCGAAACGTCAAGACCCAGGAACCACAGCTGTTGAATGTGTTGAATGTGCTGAATCTTGGTGGTGAATGAGTCAATCTTCATCTGAAATCATCAGATATTGTCGTGGTCACCAAGTTTGATCCCCATCAAACTTGCCAACACGGTGTGGTCGGCTGACATTCCGTACCCTACCCTCGGACAATCTAATCTGGCCAGAATCAAAATCCTCCACATGTGCTTGTTTTTTTCGAGCATGCCCAACAATCAAGACATAAAGATCATAAAATCCACGCACAAAAAAAGGACAGGAGCACATTGCGTCGGGAGTGCATTGGGAGTTCAACGCATTTATCACCGATTTCCCGCCCGTGTCGGAGTGTAGATCCGAGGCACCAGTCGGAGGCTGTTCAGCCATGGCTGAGAAAAGCCCTCGGCAGTCTTCATGATTTCAGTGCTGATTTCTGGGGTTTCAAATAATTCAAAACGCATCCTAACAGGAAAAGACCTCTGAATCCAATTTGGATTGCATGATAAAGATTGGAATCCTTAGAAATGCATGGCTCACCAAAAAACCTGTGACTTCAACAACCACGTGATGGGATGACTTGTGATCCCAGTTCTCCAAACCTGGGAAAGTCGAGCTACCAGGCTTTTCTTCACCAATTCCCTGCGATGTCTGGCAGATGAAAACTGCACTTCAGGGCCATTCCAGCAAAATCGAAAATTGGCATTGCCCAAGGGGCGCCGATGGATTGCTGAACTCTGCAGCACTGCTTCTGCAGTCACAGCTTTCCATCTCGGTGGTCATGGCCGCTACTGCAGCAGTCCGTGATTTCTAGCTACCTCTACTGTTGGGAAAGTTGATGTACGATAGAGTTCTTTGGTTGCAGAAGACTTCCCTTCTTGACGCTAGTCTTCAATTATATCGCCCAATCTTTCCATGCTTCGAAACAGAAGAATGGCTCCACCAATCTCTGGGTCGCGGTTCCTGAAAACCAAAGGTGAACAAACAAAGAAAACATGCAACACCTCATATCATGGCCAGTCTCAGATGCCCTGCATTTTCCTTGTTGGTTGGTTTAAGAATGCATCCCATTTCATTCGCAAAAGACTAAAGTTGTATTACACTTGGTTTCCCCAGTTATATCAGCCCAAAAATCACCGTTGTGGCAAAATCTCTCCATTGTTGGTTGAACAGTAGCTGGAGGTAACTGTTTATCCTGCCATGGCAGGACCACAGCTGCAAGATGGACTCAATTAATCTCGATTGTCGTGGACGATCCGCTTCCAGGCCACATCACTTTGAAGCCGGAAGCCACTCCTTTCCTCATGGCGCGCGCAGCTACAGTGCTACAGCTGGGGCTCTGCAAATTGGGGATACCACAATAATCTCCAGTCTATTGTAATCCTTTATAATCCATTGTTTTTGTTTTCAGTGAGTTTTGAAAATGACCCATTTTTGAGACAGACCAAAATGTCCAAAACCTGCTTGCTGATCACCCATGACAAGTGCTCGGGAACCAGTGTGAACCATGCTTCCAAGTCTCACGACTATGAAACCGTTAGATGGCAAGATCAGGTAACCTCTGGTAATTTGTGCCATGCCTTTGGAAAATCACCATTTTCTATAGGTACATCATCTATGAATGGACGATTTTCCATTGCTATGTCAAATTGCCGAAGGGTGTGCTAGCGATTATGGCAGGCAGATTTCATCCCAGCAAAGATTGTCCCCGGAAGATAGCGCCAAAAAAATCGCCTAAACTGGTCGTTTCTTCAAGAACCGTTTATCGAACTTGCTGGGTTTGCTGGGTTTTCCCCTGCAATTTTTTTGTGGATTCGTGGGGGAGTGGCTTGGAACAGCCCGAAGCTCACAACATCCAGCAACTTATCCAAGGTGCCACGGTCCCCAGAAACCTCGGTCAATCCATAGAACCATGGGAAGGCAGGCGGCATTGAACTACGAAGGCAGATCGCAGTCCTGCTGGCTTCTCCAATGGATGCAAATACTATATAATTCATATTATAAATACATGTACGCACATGTCTTTTAATCATAATCATACATAAGATTGCGAGCCATCTGGAAAATCTCGGTCGCCGAGTCGCCTGTCCAGCCTCCTCTGGTGTTGCCTGGGCTGTCGATGGCTTCGTACATAGGATGGTTGCGAAATCCTGCACCAGTTGACAGGTGGTTTATCCCATTACTCATAGTATCTCAACCGTCCAAGACTATCCAAGAATGGTGGTGCAGATTCCTGCCATCCACTGTATTCACCACGAATCAATTCTTAGCCTAGTTTTTGTTCAAATGTTGCACCTATCTATGGGGCTCCTGCCTGAGAGAATATTCAGAATGGGTCAAAACCCTGGAAACCTGGAGTTCACACCCCAAAATGAACAGAACGAACAGAATGCTGTGATGTTCGTCAACGATATTTGGGGTTGTTGTTTTGGTGTTGCCCCATTCCCATGGAAAAATCTTGCACACCTACTGCTTCTCTACCCCATCAGATGGGGTATGCAGGTCTTGGCCTAGTTTGGTTCCCGAAAGTTTCACATCACAGTTTGTATTTACCAGATTTAAGATAAATTCCCTTTGCCCCGGCGATGCGGGTGAAGTTTCACGAATTGCCAGTTTGGCTTCGTGGAATTCAGCCGAGTGTGAGCAAAGTCTATCTTCCAAAGCAAAATCGCTCTCTGCGTCGGTTTCCCCCTATTCAGGCACACTGGAATCCTTGGATCTCTGTGGTTTGCCTGGTAGAATAGACTAAATTGGTGATGATGTCTGAGCATTCTCAAAGACCTTCGGAGCACAACATTGTTGCCGAGGATGACCCTCGAAGTATCTTTGAGATCCTTTGAACGCTACAAGTACTGAAACAACATGAAAAACATATGGGCTATATGGTTGTCGGTGAAAACCCTGGTACCCTGTTTCTCACACCAAAATAGACGATATTTATGGAGAACGTGTCATCATGTCATCCCCCGAAAATACGGATAAATATGGCATAGTAGGTTTTGATCCATCCCCATATCTCTATAGCATATTCAACAGAAGAGCTGGCTGCCATGCTGCTCATGCATCCGGCGATTCGGCGGCAGAGGCACACCTGGATTCTGGTGATGAAAACCAGCTAGGAGCAGTGCTCAAAAACACCAATGTCATTCCATGATACCCTCTGGTAAACTAACATAGCTATGGAAAATCGCCTTTTTTAATGGGAAGATCCACTATAAATGGCCATTTTCAATAGCTATGTTAGTTTACCAGAGGGTACTGGTTGGTTAGGAGGGATTCCCACAATGAATGATGATCATCCCTAACATGTGAAAGGTAGGGATGAGCCCGAACAACTACAACCCGCAACCGGCAAAAGGTTTGAACACTGCTCAATGGATTTGGCGATAAGTTCGCAAGTAGGGTCCCACAAGGCTGGTCATTTGTACGAACTGAAACCATCCAATCTTGACACAAATCTGAACTAAAGGTATTGTCATTTTGTTCTGGAGTTTGAAAGAAACAAGGAGGCTGTCCAATCACCAGTCGGACGTCACCACCTCAAACTATGCAAATCCAGCTTGGAGCGCGTCAATAGGTCAAGGTATAATTATTCAAAATACTCTCGCTCATAGAGATGTTTCAGACTAACATCATGAACCCAGTCTTGAAGATGAAGTTGTATTAAAGTACCATCCAATTCTTACCGAATATGTATATAGGTTTGACGAAAACATGGTACCCCTAAATTAATTGGTTAATCATCATTGTCCGCTATTATATAACATTTCCATTTTGGTGGTATACTCATTTTCAGACACACTATCTATTGTATCATAATGCTTGCTTAACTAGATCCTATTCCCATAAGGTATCCTCACAAAACACTCCCATGCGTGTGCTGGTTAAATACCTCATTAATAACCCATATGTTGGCTATTCCAATAAAACATCCGATTATATCCCAACAGAAAAATAAGATACCCATCAACCAACAATCATTATACATCCATTAATCCAATATACATCCGATGGTGCTTATTCCCATGAAATAGACCCATAAGCTGTCACTCGATGCAGTTCCGCCTGGCAGGGCCGTCATATTCCACGACTTCATTGTCGACTTGCCCTCCACTTCCTGCCACAGCATCGGAATTTGCTGGTGGGCGAATAGCATTATGATAACCTATCCTTATATTTGGTGTATACATCCATACATCGCATAATACATATATATATATACACAATATAGATATTTGTATGTATATATATATATACATACGTATGTATAACTATATACAGATAGATAACACGTACATCTACTACAGCAGCAGTACTTAATGATCTTTATGTGTGTAGACAAATGTACGCATTGTCGTATCAGTCCCCAAAAGGACAAAACTTACCCGGGGGATACTCGCTGCTGTTCACGTTGGGGAGAATAGGACAGGTGGCATATGTGAGAATCCTCTCTCTTTTTTCATGGTCCCACAACAACATCCCCAACCACCACACTGCGATGATCTGCGATGATTCGGGGCGGAGAGCATAGCAGCTCACACAAGACACGGTCCTCCTCATCTTCATGTGTGTCCGCATCAATCTTCAGCTGGAGGGCTACTGCAGCAGCCTTGGATCCGGCATAATCGGGCATGGTCGGGCATGATGCGGCACAGCTGGTCGCCGATGTTGCTGCGGTATTTATCAAACCAAGGATGTTGCGGACCATTTTGCGACTATGTTGGCAAACAATCCAGTTGCCAAGAGTCTCGGAAACACACCAATGTTCTCTGAATTCATCCAAATCTCTTGCAACTGATGCCTTGCAATGGCGTCAACATTGGCGTCCTTCCGACCTTGCCATGCCAGTTTCGGAAGGGGGGTTATCGAGCAACCGCCATTGAGAGTCAGGTAGTGTGTATACATATATACATATATAAACTACAGGATCTATTCTGTTAGGGTATCTGTGTATCAAAGCCCCAAGAACGCTTTATCGGATCCAGGGCGGTCTTGGCAGGTCTCGGAGGAGTGGGGGCTGCAGGCCTAGCTTTCATGTACCAAGGTGAGTTCACCTCAGTTGGTAACAAAAAAACACAAAACTATTATCAAATCCCCCAATTTTGTGACCCCAAGAATAAACAGAATAGATCATACTATCATGGGATGGTACTCAAGCCAATTGTGGGATGTTTTTTAAATAATTTCAACACAAAGTCGTTTGGGGAAGAAATCATACTGGATGATTGCAACCTGGCAATGTGAAACTCCAAGTTGTACCTATTTATAGATGATTTTTCGTAGATCTGGGCAGTGTATGGTTAGTCAGAAATGAGAGATCTAGAAAAAAACAGCAAAATCACCAACTAGATTTGAAAATCCTTGATGTTAAGTTTGAAATAATACCCCCAAACCATCCATTCTAAAGGGACTATCCATCATAAATTTATATACCATCCATGTTGGGGGTACCCCTAGCCAGTAGGAAACCCCCATTTTGAGATCTTCAAATTACCAACAGCACCTCTGTCGGGGCCAGGGCGCCTCTGTTCAGAGAGTCAAAGTCCTACCAGCGAGACGAGCTGGTGGCAACAAACGACCAAGCAGCTTGTGAAATCTGAGATTAAAAATAGAGATTAATATTTAATACTAGGTGAATGATTCCAATAATCTGAAGCAAATGATGAATCTAAAGTAGGTTCTATGTAAATTCCCGAGAAATCTACAGAATATTGGGATGATCTCAATAGTTCTAACAACAAATCGGAATAAGCAACCAGAGATCTCCCTTGACTACTGTGAACAAAAAGCGGCTGCTAAACTGGTCTCTACTTGGGGGTGCAGTTGGGGTCGGAAATAATCATGGTGAGTTCAAGCCCATCAGTTGGGATAACCCCTACAACTGCAGTGAAATCTCACCGCTTCTAACTGGAACTGCACCTTTTAAGGGAAGACCCACCGAGCCAAGAAAAGTTGGCAGAAACTCAGGTGGTTTCTTTTTGTGGAGAACCTAATCCTAATCATGAACCATGCCTACTTCTACCATGGCAAGGTTTCTTAATGGACCTGATTAAAAATTGGGGCTGGGTTATGGCCAAAAACACTCACTGGAATATCATGGAATTTCCACTCCAATATGGAATAAATATCAATGGAATCGCATGGAATCAGTGCTAAAGATTAACCAGAACAGTCTAACATGTCCGGCGCTCCTTTACACTGGTGGTGCTCGCTGCGCAACCCATGGCTGGCTGGCGAAAACCAAAAAAGATTATCCCCCGCTGAGCGGTGAATCTGTACGGTAAATTTGGGCCAAAAGGACCTCAGCAGAGCAGCTGTCGTTGTCGCAGGATATTCCTCTGATGTTGTGAACGAAAAATGACGAAACTCCTGGTTTACCTTGGAAAGAATATGATGCCTGGGATGAAGAGAATCCAGATGAGTCCTCGAGTGAACGGATAGTGATTATAGTTATATCTTGTGACTATTCATTCATGAAATGGTGGTTCAAGGGGTTGTAACCAATCCACGAACCATCATTCTTGTCGTTGCTTACATCCTCTATCTTAATCGAACCTGTTGGAAAGACCTCCCGATTTTCAGTAGTCATATCTTCATTTTTGCCCGATTCTACCCAGTGTTGCTGTGAAATTGGTGATTAAGTCTCCATCTTGTTATTTGAAATTCCCATAAAGACAATTGTTCCCAAATTCCAAATCTGAATCGAGCCCATCCAGTTCATGTTTTCCCCAATTTACTATTGTTTAACCATATATTTCTGGTGAGGTTAACGGTAAACAACAAACTTCTCCAAAATCTCCCACCTCAGTGGTACAGCGCCGGCCGAACGCCCTGAGGACTGAAAACGAGGTTCTCAACCATCAATCTTTGGGAGTACCAAAAATTTCAAACAAGCCCATATTCATCCATGTTCTGATCTTGGATTATGTATGTGAGTCCCAGGTGCTTTGGATCCCCTGCTAAAAGCTTAACTGTCAGTGGGGTAAATGGTATACCAATCCCAAAATGGTTAAAAATCGAAGTGCATGGCTACAATCCATACAGATCCAAAATCCGAGTTGAACTAGCTACATACAGTAGCTCCACATTCAAATCATGAAATGACAGTTTTTGTGGCCCAGGTGTGCTGATACCTGTCTAAAGAGGAGGACACCGCCAACAGGTGGTCAACTGGTACTTCGGTCCCCTCCTCTTCTGAGGACAAAAACTGTCACAGCTTCGCACGCTTTAATTGACGACACATGACCATGAGACCTACACCCAAGGAAGGCTTCCTGTATGATCAGCTCTGATATGTTGCGGCAACAAGCAGACAGATCGGAGTCATCAAAAACGCGTGCACCGCACCTGGCATTTTTGGAAGCTGCGCCTGCAGGGCCCATTGATTTTTTGGGTATCAGAAATTGACCAATGATTTCTATGGGTGAAGATGCCAGGTTATCGCAAAGGTGATGAAAACTAAACGCCTTTGAACACTGGGGCCAAAGAGGATCAGTCGCGACTGCGATCTCGGCAAAGACCAAGAAGTTGCCATTGGTTTGTTGATTCATGTGATCAAATGGACCTGATGATACCCCATGTGTAATATCATCAACCACCACTGTCTGAGGGAGACATGTTCATACATACATGTGTACACATGTGTACTAAGACTATGTTATGTACCATATTCATCCATATTCCATCATTCCAAGAATTGGTTCAGGGGAAATCTACAGGAAACCACTTTTCTTGCTTGCAAAGCTTGTAGTTTCCTGCATGTGTTTGTCGAAAACAATGATCCAATCACTCCTCTCAACCTCCGGCCATGTGGGTTTCTGGAAACTGCGGACCCGTCCTCCGTCTGGAGGCACACCTTAATTCGAGTTGCTTGTAGATGCCATTCACTTTCATTCTAAACAACATACGATATCACATAATATCCCAAGTATATCCTCGTGTATCTCGGCGATCCTGTCCCACCTCGGCCGTGTAGAAACCATCTTCTTCATTCCAGCCAACACCAATGAGTTTCAGATCCTCAAGTACAAATGGTGCAAATGGCTTGGGAAACCTGTGTTTTGGGGATGACATTCACATATATTCACATCTTTATGGGAGCATATGGGAACCATGGGAACTTCAAGCCCCATAAGTTAGGATGGGCCCCTTGAAAAAGTACTGGGTCTGTTGACGATTTTACGTCCTCGATGTCAAAAAGAACATTTACCAACCCCTGTGCAAGTACAATTGGGGGGTTCACAAAATTGGGGTTGAAGCAACATTGGGATACAATTTTGATACAGAAAAAAACTCTCTGTTTTTCGCTTCTTAAACCAACCCTTCTACTCTGAGGAGATATTTCATAACCATTACAGGAAACTCAGGAAAGCGGTCGGTTTTTTCACTCAAACCTCTAGGGGTCGCGAAGATTTCCTTTCCAAGCTCAAATCAGTCGGCTTAATGTATCAATAGACCCACAGAATCTGGTGCTTTTTCTTAACCATCCAATCATTCCCATCTTGAGGTTCAATAGTTCCCAGCCATTCCCACTTCCTGTTGCTGGATACCAACTGAGGTACATCATATCATCATATCACAATGTATGCCACTATGACAGATTGCATACCATCCACCAATCATCTGGCCACCTTTCAGGGATCGTCGAGCAAAACCTTCCACAATTGTCGCCTGTCGTTTTAGAACAAATTGGTAATTTCTATCCAACATCTCCCGTGGACTATAAAGTTCATACACCCCCCAAAATTGACACATAATTAGTTCTCTATAACCAAACAGTTGGGCCATATGTAGTCCAGTCATCAAAATAGGAGCTATATCTTTTTCAGGTTCCATGGGACATTCACGGATCTGTTTAATCCATTTTTTTCCAGGTTGCACGTGAATTTACGGATATGTTACCAGCTCCCAGCCTAACATAGACCCTGCCAAAAAAGGGGGTTGGAAGCTCAGATTTCACTAAAAATCGACTGTATTCAGGGTCCGTATTACAGTAATCCAGGGGATGTTTTCCATTTCCATCCCCGAGTCCTCCGCGGCCTAGTCCACCCTATTCGGCCCCCGACCTTGCCCGACGTTGCACAGGTAGCATGGTGCTGCCCCCGACGGTGGCCCTGTGCTACGAAGCCCTGGGCTTCGCGGCGCCGTTGGATCTGCTCTTCGATGTAGTGGACCTGGGTCCAAGGCAAAGGGGGTCGTGACAGTTTGGGGCATGGTCAACTTACATGGGATAGTATGATATAAGATGAAATGTAGGACATCAATTTACATAAATAAGTTAGATAGATAGATAGATAGATAGATAGATAAGCAGACAGATAGAAAGATAGATAGATAGATACATGTGCGTATCAACCAACTAGCCATCACAAATAAATCATATATCAAGAAATTAACCATCATGATTTAACGCAGGATATGTATACATATATATATACATATATATACATATATATTATATATATCACATACATATCTCTACAAATTGTGTGACCATCACAAGTAATGATGTAGCAGGAGAATATGGGATTCATCATCAACAAAGGGATAAATAATATGAAATTTATCTGTGAATGGGGATATATTGGAATATAAGCAAACAGCACAATGATAGCTGGGAAACCCCAGAACTAAGTAGGAGCATCTGTTATAAACGTATAGAAATAATGCTAAATGGATCTAAATGGGGTTTAGAGATTGTTCTGAGATTGTTTATGATTGATAATCAAGGATCTTTGACTTTCTGACCTTGGGGTTCAGGATCCTGAGCCCTCCAACCGTTTCCATGGCGCAGTCGAAGTCCGTAGATGCTAAGAAACCAAAGGAACGCCAGTACTCGGCGTTCGCCTTGGTGGGATCATCCAAAATTCGAAACGCCATCGGCTCGCGCTCCGTCTCTGTGTTTTTGGAAAGTTGGGGTGCTTCAAAATGCCATGGGGTTGATCATAACTTGCCCCATGCCAGCCGTCAATCTTGGGTGTATCTGTTTGTGGAGCCCCTTTGAGGTGCCCCGGCAGTGGAGCGGCGCCTACGGCGTGGGTTCTCATTGGGTCGTGAGATGACGTGAAGTTCGGGGGTGACCATGGGAAAATGAGATGCCACCAGCATCATAAATCCCTGCCTAGTGTGAAAATACCCCCAAATGAAACCCTGCTGGAACGTGTTGGATCTCTACATGTTCAGATCCCTGATGGGCGGCGTTTCACATCAGGAAGATGGGATTCTGTAGGAATCCCACACCTACTGAGGTGAGATGCAACTCTTTGTCTACCCAGTGATCTTTGAAGAGCCCCAAAATTGGACATTCCAAAGGAGCAGTGCATCTGGGTTTCAAACACTTGCACTTTGTTGCCCAAGAAGGTGGCCTAATCGGCTAAGTTTTAGCAGTGAACTATCCCATTTTGGGGCACCAACGTGGGAAAAGACCAAAAATGTCAACAATCAAGGGACCCATGGGATGATATTCGTCAAAATGATTTGGGTTTTACCTAGCCGTGGACAGCGATTCTTCAGAAGCGCCAACTGTGCCCTTTGGGAGATTGAAGGGGCCTTAGTATCTTAGCGGATAAATACCAAGTAATGGCCATTGATGGCCATAAATTTTTACCTGGATTTGTTGCTTTCATACATGGCGATCACTACCTGTCCATGTCTTTTCTTGTCATAGACACAAGTTTGTTTCTTGGATCCCCCTCAGTTTTGATCCATTCCTGCGACCATTTCCATTGCCTGGAAGCATCTTGCCCTTCACCAGCCGCCTGCCATTGTTTCCAGCCGCTGCGCAGCCAAGGTGAATCCCCAACCTCCGTCCTTGCGGACCTCCATCATCCATGCTATAGAAAAATCTGCATCAACATCAATCAGCAATCCGAATCCCCCGTGGAATTTCACCTGCAATCCATCTGTTCCCGCCCTGCGACGTATCCCTTGTCGAATTTTCATGGCAAAATTCCCACCCTATCAAGCAGCGTTTGTGGGTAATGATGTGTTGTGCCCCATTTATGAACAGAATATGCCCAGTCATATGTGGGTTTTATGTGTATATATATATATACATTACATCTACATATAATATATACATGGGTTTAAGTTATAAGTTATAAACCACTTCTTGGCTGGGATTCACATCCAAGTATGTTTGTTCAGTATATCGTCCATCCTTACTGGGACTGCATGGGCTTAACAGCAAAGAAATGTTACAATGGATGGATCTGTTCACGTTAGGGGTCACCCCCGCATACTGCACCGCTTGCACAAGATGATTGTACTTCTTCTATAAATACTGCCCCTCGAATTGGGTGATGTATGGTGACGTACAACTATTCTTCTGCCAGCCACATGATGTTTGAACCCATACAGGAACCCCAAGTTCTACCTGGTTGATAGCTCAACGGCTCAACAGGTTCCAACACCATAGAATTCATATCCTCCCCAACCATCCCTGCGGTGATCATCTTCGATCCACATCTTTGTTTGCGAACTCCCCAGTTTTCTTTCTTAAACCACCATTTCTACTGCTTGAATCCAGTTTTTTACCGGTGAAATGCCCATTCTGAAAAGGCTGAAATAGCTGAAGATCCCCATGTTTTGCCTCGAAAATCCACCATCCAAAGCTTCCAAAGGTAGTCAACTCCCATTTTGACATGCTTCAACCGTTAAACCCACCATGAATTGCCCTTGGATCGATGACCGGTTGCTGCCTGCGCCAAGGATGCCAGTTCGGCAGCAGCCATCTCCAGGGCAGGGTTGTCCGCCAGGCCCAAGACCAACCTGCCAGATCTGGTGATGGCAGTGCTGGTTGTTTTAGCAAGAATGGGAGGTTCAACCGAAAAATGTCGGGAAAATCATAGATTTATTGGGGATTGATCAATCGAAGATCATCTACAATTGGGGAAAGATTGGGGATGTAAGGGGGATTTACTGGGAGTCTAATCCACTGAATGGGATATACTGTTTGGTTATTTCACAGTTTGCTATGGAATAGATGGCCCCTTGACAATAAACATGATGATTTACACATTATTTCAATGGTAATTGTCCATAGCTGCGTTAAACAACGAGTGAGTAGTCAACCAAAAAATGTCTGCTTTTTGATGGCAACATCTCCTTTTCTTCATGGTGTCTAACCGTTTGCTATGGCATAGATAGCCCATCGACAGAGATGATTTAAGATTCTACTCAAAATGGTGACTGTCCATATCTAGGTTTAACAAGAATTTAAAAAAAGCTAGTCAGAGCCAACCAAAAAGTGCCATTTTGACCACCATTTAACCGGAGGTTCAGCTGAGAAAACAACCGTTCACCATCAACAATTTGGGCTTTTCCAACAAGAATGGATGGTAAATTCATCTACTAAAAAAATGGAGTTATCTATAGTCATACCTCAGAAGCAAACAAAAATTGTGATCTTACCAACAAAAGATTGGTTTTAGGATGTGGATTGATTCTTGCGATTTTCCACCGGAAAATGATCCTTTAGGAGGCACCCTGGAAATGGTGTGCCTACCCACCCTTGGGATGTCACCTTGAAGTTGCATGAGACGGTTCAACCAACCGAACGATGAATTTATCCATCCCGAAAACGAACATGAAAATCAAGTAATTCAATTCCTCAGAACTGCGGCAGAATGGTCCCAATGGACGTTGCAGATTTTTCCAAGGTTCCATGTGAAACTTCAGGAGTAAAAATTGGTGATCAAACAAACTTGGAACTGCAACCACAACCAGATGTAAACTCCAATGATTGAACTATTTTGGGATTAAAACCATCATGAACTTGCTTGAAACCACCCAGCAGCAAAGGATCCGGGAATCATGTACGAGTACGTCCCAAAATCCACCAATTTCAGCAAACTTGGTCCATGTGTGAGCGGAAAAAAACGCGGTGAATTTGGGGTTCCAAAATATTCCCAGAAACTTCGTGCTTCCAACCCTCACAATCCTCACACAATCCTCACACCTGAGGGCTGCATGGGTATCGCCACCTGTCCAGGCAAATGATTTGCCACTGGAAACTGGTAGCAAGTTTCTGGGTTGAAGCAAGAGAATACTTCACGATCTCCACATGCAAAAAGCACATGCAGAAACAAGACAACCATCCTGTTGAAAAAGAACATGTGAGGGTAAGACAAAGAATTGCTGCAACCTTCGCGCTACTGTTGACCCCTGTGTTCCACGGCTGACATCCAGCTAGTGAGGCTGGACCCTTCTGTAGTCGCTGGGGAAATCTTGGGCCATGACCATCAGAAGCGTCTCTTGTTGGAGTTGCAGTACATGGATTTATGGTGACGAACTAAAGACACTTGATGAAGTAGGTCCACATCTATTTGGTTCCTGCTTTTGCTGAGCGTCGGGACAAAGAAATCAAGCACCAGCTACTGTCATTCTTTTTGTCTTGCCAAAGCAGATCTGTTGCAGGGGTGCACTTGTAATTCCACCCTGCGTAGATGTGTGTTTCAATCCCGCCTTTTCAAAGACTGTTCTTGACCGAAGTTGACGGTGGTCCTCACGTCATGTTGGAAATAGACATCATGTAATTCAGATTTGAATATACTTCGTGCAACTATTTTCAGTATGGCCTTGATGATAATGAATCGCCAAGATAAGATGCAGTCCGTCTTAACCGAAAGGGTAGCAAATCAATCGCAGTTCTACACATACCTCATGGCGTCTGAGACTCCAGTGCTGTCACCACCATTCTTAGATTGGCCCCATGTCACCACCGATCCATCTACCAATATAGCAGCAAAAGCCATGCCTGTGGCATGAACCTGCTGAACGTTCCTGAGCTGATCTTTTACTGCTGTGCTGTCACCACCAAACTCAGAAATGCCCCATGTAACCACAGACCCATCTGCCAGAATGGCAGCAAAAGCAAACCATGTGGCATGAACCTGCCGAACATTCCTCAACTGATCTTGGACTTGGGTGCTGTCACCACCACTCTCAGGCTGGCCCCATGTCACCGCAGATCCATCTGCCAATACAGCAGCAAAGGCCGTGCGTGTGGCACGAACCTGCTGAACGTTCCTGAGGTGATCTTGGACTGCAGTGCTGTCACCACCAAACTTAGAACTGCCCCATGTCACCACAGATCCATCTGCCAGAATGGCAGCAAAAGCATACCATGTGGCATGAACCTGCCGAACATTCCTCAACTGATCTTGGACTTGGGTGCTGTCACCACCACTCTCAGGATCGCCCCATGATACCACAGATCCATCTGCCAAAATGGCAGCAAAGGCCATGCTTGCGCCATGAACCTGCTGAACGTTCCCGAGTTGATTTTGGACTGCCGTACTGTCACCACCAAACTCAGAATTGCCCCATGTCACCACAGTTCCATTTGCCAGAATGGCAGCACATGCACCGTGTGTCGAGTGAATCTGCCGAACATTCTTGAGGGGATCCCTACCGTCGGCACTGCCATAGCTTGGGCAGCCCCATGTCACAACGGATCCATCTGCTAAAATGGCAGCAAAAGCGCTATGCATGGCATGAATTTGCTGAACATTCCTCAACTGATCTTGGACTGCAGTGCTGTCGCCACCGAACTCAGAACTGCCCCACGTCACTACAGATCCGTCTACCAAAATGGCAGCAAAAGCCGCTCTTGTACCATGAACTTGCTGAACGTTTCTGAGCTGATCTTGGACAGCACTGATGTCACCACCAGAGCTAGACTTGCCCCATGCAACAAGCCGGTCACCTCCAACACACCAGAAAGCAAAAGCTCGCCATGTTGCAGCTAACTTTGGCTGCAATGCAACTGCTGAAATGCTGTCCCCATCTTGCATTCCAGCCTCTTTCAGAGTTTCTGCCGCATCCAAAAGGCGTCCATCCGACCCAGCAAGCCTCAGGAAAGGCTGCCCCAACACCTGCTGCGCAGCCACTTTCAGGTCACCAATGGTGCCACCCCGCAGAGGTTCCATGGTTGCAGCCCGTCCACTGGGCAACGACACGTGGAGTGTCAAGGTGGATTTTTGCCTCTTAGACCCAGGCTCCATGGCGGCGCTGGCCGATGGCAAGCGATCCAAATGTGGTATTGGGGTGGCCAACAAATGGCGAGTTCTGAGTACCAAAGCATCCCAATGTCGGGGTGACAATCATTGGAAGCCGATGTGGGAAATTTCTCCACTCAAAACTCAAACTGGAGGTAGGCAAAATTCGGCATGCTACAAAGGATAGATTCGACAAGGATTATTCTAGAATTCCAAAGGCAACCAGTCAACATACCAGAATAGTTGCAGAATGTTGCAGAGAAGAGGCTGTGTCTGTCAGATCAGACCGCTGCTGATCTGGGGGAAGTTGGACTGAAACGTGAAATTGTCATCCAGTCTTCTTTACGAATATGAGTCCAGGCTTGACACTCCCGGCCAAAAATTGGGAGAAGTCTGAGCCCATCTGCTGCATTCTGGACATGATGATGCAAAGGGTGGTGAAATGTCCGATTCAAAGATCACCCAACCTTTTTGGCAGGTTTCCAACATGTGTTCATTCCACAGGGTTTTTGGGATGAGTAAACCCCAATCCGAAGCGTCATCATCTTTTTCGTGACGCGGGAGTCCAGTCCTTCCAAGTCACCCAGAACTCAGAGCCACCAACCCATGTCATTCACCAAATATTGGATCAACATGTTTGGAGAGTTGTGTTCCCACCTTACCTTCTTGTAATTTGTGCCACAGCTATGGAAAATCACCATCGGAAAGTACGGATTTATCATCAGACTTTTTATGGGCCATCTGTACAATATGTAACAAATTGCGAGAGGCTAAAAATGGTGAATACAGTATATCCATTAATTCATGGTTGGTTAGTATCCCATCGATTACAAATATCCCATTAATTCCACTTATGTCCCATTTTCAACTATGGTTAGTTATCTCTCCATTATACCTTAGTAAGCATAGCTAGTCAGGACAAAACCAGGCGACCAGGATCGCCCCAGGCCGCGCCTCTGGCATAGCACATCTCTCCGTGCCAGAGACCGCTCCACCTTGCAGCGCTGTGAGAATGGAGAGGGGTATGCGACGACAGTATGCGATGGCCAATGGTATGGCAAGTATCCATTATAAAGAAAAGTGGGTAAACCATGGTAAACCCATTCGAATTTACCCATTCGAATTTACCCATTCCACTGAACTTGGAAACCAAAGAAGGGCTAGATTCTAGTGATTCATAGTGATTCATGGTAAACCAATGGTAAACCCATTGTTTGAATCATTACTTAAGTAACTGATCACTATGAATCACACCGGTATGGGTCCCAGTCGCGCTTGCGCCCAGGTCTCTGCCGTGCTCTTGTCCAAGGCCTGACGGAGAAGAAAGATCGATTGCCGTGGACAGGGATTGGATTTAGGGTTTTCAGTTCAGGTTATCACGTAATAATTGTTTGAATATATATATATATATAATATGTATATCATATATTCGGGGGAATTTGTATTCATGCAATTTGCTGTTTGTTTTTTTTTTGGGGGGGGGGGGGGATTATTCATGCTAATTTGGGGGATTGGAATGATTGGAGTGATTGGACTATTCAAGCCAATCCCTTCCCCCTAATAGTAGTATTATGTAGTATTGGATCTATTCATTTTGGGAGTCCATATGGTGGGTAATTACTATTACGGGGATGGGATTAGCCATGTTACCCTCCGGCAATTTGACATAGCGACGGTATAGATGGCCCTTTTTATTTAGTTGGATGATTTTACCTGTCTGAAATGGTGACGAATGAGGTAAACCCAATGCCAGAAACATTTGCCATATGGGGATGATTCAAATCCCACCCAGTTCTCATTGGGTTTACCAGATGGGATGCACATCCATATAAATCAAATCCTAGATTTTGTGGATTTCAATCCAACAGATTGTCAGATTTGAAGCAGCAAGAAATGGAGTTAGAGCAAGAAAGTCAAGGTTTTTCAACAACACAAGGTGGAGTTCGATCGAACAAAAGTGAGACGGACACCTGGGAACAAGACCAAGGCCGGAGCCGTCGGATGCTGGGTGGTCCAATCGCTTTCAGTGGCTGAACATGGCAAGGGAGCATTCACAGAAACTATTTCTTTACGAGTTTGATACAAATAGCATCAAACATCCGTGTGCATATATACAGAAATGTGGTCCATTGGATACCAATTCTGGTAATTCGTCTTTTTTTCTGATGCTTGTCAAGCTGCTTGTCATGGTTTATCCCATGTTTTATTGGAGGTTACCCTCTAGTCAAACATGACAATGGAAAATCCTCCATTTATAGTTGATTTTCTCATCGCATTAAAACCTGCATTTATAGGGGATTCTCTAGCCAACCATGTTTGTTTTATTGGGTTATTCTGGTTTATCCCATGGTAACTCAAATTGCAACACCACAATTCGCCTGGTTCTCGGTGGCGAAGCATCCTGGCTATGGCTGGTTCTTCACTAGGTTCTTCAACCTTCGATGGCTGTTCTAGCATTTAGCCATGATGTGGAAACCCGAATCTGTGGAAACCCATGTTTAGCCATGTTTGAGATTGTTTGAACGTGTAAAGAGTCTTTGCCTCACAATCACATGGTTCGATATGAAACACTGAGTGACGCGTGTGCGTAAACCACAGTGACAAGAGGCATGAACACCACATTGTTGGCTGAAACCCATTAGCTCATTTTCGCTGGGGAATTGAACAACCCCCCCCCCAGTGATTGTGACCCCAGTACCGGTTATACGGCTATACCAGAACTTCACACCATCCAGCATTCAAGCATCACAATAGAATCTCCAGCAACCACGTGAACGACAATCTAACGCTGATGTTTCCTCCTTTCAACTGGCCAAGTCTTGAGACATTTGGGGTTAACTGCCAGGTATCAAGGTGTATCATGGTGCATCTTCCCCATGGACCCATTTACCCACCATAATCTGTCAAAGCTCGGTGAAATCTGTTCCCATCTCATGCCATGCCGGCTGCCTATATCAAAGCCTTCGGACTCCAGGATGCCATGCCTCGATGTCGTGCTGACAGTTCAGCACCACTAACAGCAGCTACAAGCCGGTATGAACAGTCCCTTTAAAACTGGATATATGATCTCACAGGTAGAATTTTTGTGATATATCCATATGTATATCTATCATAAATACAAAGACCATAAATAAACCATAGCCATATATGATATCCCATTTACAAACCATTTACCAACCAATTTCTACCATGACTTCACTTGACTCCTCCCACCAGGGACCCCAACGGCCCTCGAGATCCTTTCAGTGGTGCCATCGTCACGTGGTGCAGGTTCAGCATGAGCCGCGACGCTGCCTAAAGGGAACCCATTGGAACACTCCGTTGTTACTGTGTGTAACCTTATACACATATTAGTGAATTCGGTACATAAATAGATATGATACTACTTTTGCAAATATATATATATATATAATGATTGTGTGTGTGTATGTCTATATATATATATATACATATATATATATATATACATATGAATAATATTTCATATTGTATATGTTATGTTTGTGTGTTGAATATGTAATTATTGGATTAATTTATATATATATATATGAATGATATGCCATATTGTATATGTTTGTATGTTGAATATATATTGTAGTAATTAGACATGTGAAATCGTGTATGTAAAGAACTTCATATTGTATATGTTATATCATATATGCATAGTATATGATACATGAGATGCCATATATATGATACCAATATGTATTGTTGTTATTATCATTGTTGTTGTTACTACTATTGTTATCACTATGATATATCATATTATGTAAGTTTTTTTTTCTCTGCCCTACCGTGCTTCGACAACGTTGTCAAGAAAGACACGGCGTTGGCGTAGCCAAGCCATTGCGCATACATCAAAACAGTCTCTGT
>BGPT01002449.1:65983-87915 GCA_003297045.1 Symbiodinium sp. clade C Y103 | reverse complement strand
TTTCAAGGTCCGAAAAACGAAACGTCCGTCCACCGCGTTTTTTTGCTCTCCCCAGCCAGGCTCTGGCCTCACCTTCCCAAACGGGCCCAAATCAGAGCCCCCCCCCACACCCCCCAGATTAGCTTCGCTTCGCTTCGCTTATACCTATACTCAGCCAGGCCTTCGGCTGGCTTTCGTAATATATGTGCATCCTATTATCCATTGAATACATTGAAACATCCCCGATTTGCGGTCAGAAACATCCCCGAAAGTCTCACCTCATCGCAGCGATCGATGGCGGCGGCCACAGTCTCAACACCTGAGGCAAATGGTTGGGATGTGGGTTTGTCTGAAAATAGGGTATTTTAATGGGTAAATCCACGATTTCTATGGAAATAACATTTCTATGTTTTGGAAAATGGATGAAAAATGGTGAAAACAGGGTATACCCTCTGGTAAACTAACACAACTATGGAAAATCACCATTGCTAATGGGAAAATCCAATATAAATGGCATTTAACGGGGATGGTATACCCCCAAATTCGGATTAATGAGGATTGGATGTGCCATTTAATGGGGATGAGGATTAACCAGTGGATCTAGAGCTACACGATTTTCAGACAAACACATGTGTTTAGTGCTTCATTGGGATGTGTTTATGATAATGAATTGCGATCACTCCATATAATTCCCAATCTATTGGGTAGTTCCAAAAACCCCCCCAGAAAGGGATTGAAACATTGCTCAAATGATTGATATGTGTTTACCAGGTGATCAAGGTTGCTCCAACTCCAACCCATGATGAGTCAAATCAATTGATTTCCTGCAGCAGTTCCTGCCATCAAATTCACCATTTTAGTTGGCAACAATCCCTACAAAATGAGCATTTGGCCATGGATCAAACCCTGGCACCCTTCTGTTCACACCAAAGTTGCTGGGATTTATGGATGTCCCAAAAACATGGTATCATAGGTCTTGATCCATACCGTTTGATACTATTGGGAGTGTGGAAATCAGGTTTTGTACCTGAATAATCCTTGATATGAATCCTAGTTCTACAACAATCATCAATACACCATCGTGCATGGATTGAGGATCGTATGATTGGAATCCATTTTTTTTGGCTTTTTTTGTCAATGATCGCAATTACTGTAATGGGTAGTATTAAGGAAATATCGGTCACGATGATCGTGGGTACCGGTTCTTGATGGGGACTCCCACCATTGCTAAATGGATGGATATTTTGGGGGTGACAGTAACAAACAAAGGTGTTGGTGATTTTGATAAATGGGAAAGCAATGGTGATTCACGGGGTAGCCCAATCTGACTTGAGAAACAAACAATTGATGTAATAGCGGATCCACAACAATGAGAGGTCTAGATACCTCATTTCTTTGGGGAATTAGCATGGTACATGTATTTAAAAATGGTATGCATTATATATATATATATACATATAGGGACGTAACTTGCAAATGGGGGTTTGATGTGATTAGATAGGAATTAGTGGGATTTAATGGCAGACATTTGGATGTAGGTCAAAAACAGGCTACTGATGACCTCAACCATAAAATGGGTTTTGCGTGCCAATCATATCAAATCAGCAAAGTGATGGTAGTGCAAAACAAACGATTCCGCGGTGATTCTATGGGACATGAGTAACCAACAGCATGATTTGGGACGTCCACACTAGTGAAGTATACCTGGATGAGGAACTCGACCCAGGAACAAAATAGACATGTAAAATTCACTATCTAAAAGCTTAGGGAACCCCATAAAATCAAACGGTCCTACTCTTGCTGACATTGCTGTTGATCTCTTCTCAACAATTTTTGCAACACGTTTGCGAATCAAAATTGGCTACTCCAAAACAAGTATGATTAATGATCAAAATGGCGAAAAAAGATCAACAAAGTCTGTTCTTGGGCTTGTAGTAGGCTCCAACCCATTATGAGAATTCAACAGCGTCAAAATCCCAGGTAATCTTTGCGACCCAACAAGAAAGTGGATGTTCAACTGCTCCTGAAATGGTCTTAGCCTCCCGGGTCATTTTTCGTATTGCAATGGAAAAACGAAATCACCCATGAAATGCGCCGCAACTGATTTCTCATCACAATTACCTTTCGTTGGTGGAAGGGCCGCAAGCAGGGATGTTCACTCTACTGGTTCCAAGTTCAATGTTCAGTCCCAACCTCGCATCTATATAGTTCCCCTTCAGTTCCTATCCATCACTTGCAGGTTGAATACAAATGTTTGCTGGCTAAAACCCACCCATATTAAGCATCCATGTTTGCATCCAGCTGGTTCAGACGGAATCCCCTGGGCTGCCCTTGCTGGACCCTTCCATGCCCTGGCACTTTGGTCCAGTTATCAAGCCATATCAAGCCAGTGAAAGGGTGTAGCCAACTTACAACTTATATATAACTGTAACTCCAAATAACTCATATAACTTAGGATTATCTCCATATCTGGCACGTTCGTGTTTTCATGTTGTTTCATGTTGAGCAATGCTACCCTCATGTCCCCATGGCCCTACCGACCAAAGTACTGCGGAACGGAACGGGATTCCCATAACGGACTTGAAGAATCCCTAAGTGATGGGAAAGAGATTACATACCCTAGGGTAAATTCACATTGATATGGAAAATCAACCAGTTGTAAACTATTTTCCTGGGGCAAACCATGGGTTTTCCACGTTTATTCTTTTACCCTAGGGGTAACCATTGTAAGTGTAACCATTGTAAGTGACAATGGTTACCATTCCCACATTTTCAACATTCCCACGACGGTTTAGGTCACTGGTAGTCCATCTAGTAAATTTTCCGGTGGGTCGTTGCATGATTAAGGCATTCAGCATGCATAGATCATCTTCAAAATCAGATAAGATCAGGACATATCAATGTGATGTTTGATCATGACGGTTTTAGCCAACCGCTCCCAAGAAAATAGTGAGCCCCCAAAGATAGCTGCTTGAGATCCGCCCCAAAATGAACGTGGTTGTCAGTGATTCAGATTTGACCTATCCACACAACCATCGTGGAGGGGGCCGCCTCAAGTGCCATCGGCAGCCCTTTGGGATTGGATGCAGTGCTGCCAAGTGCGACTTGCTGATCCTTTCATGCTGGGATTGTACCAGGTGTCTTGGTCTCTAAAGCTCCAAAAACAAACAATGGCAGTGTACCTCAAAGTTTTCAAGAAAAAAAGATGCGGACCTTCACCTCTTCACCTTTTGTGTGCAAGTGTAGTTGACGCAACAATCACGTCATTGACTTTTCTCAATATCTGAGCCTGTCATCTTGCGAATCTCAACATGACTGTCATGGTGTCTGAGCCAAGCGTCGGACCAAACCCATTTCTGGGCTGATCTCAGCGAACTCTATAATAGGATGCATGGGACTCTAGATACTTGATATATCTTCATATATTACCCTCTGGTTATTTAACATAGCCATGGAGAATCCCCTATAAATGGAGGTTTTAATGGGAAAATCATCCAAAATTAACCATTTTCCATGGCTATGTTAGTTTACCAGAGGGTATACAATTGCTTGTACCATATTGTACAATCAGTAAACGCCAGTCATGGATAGATGCCTGGAAATGTCGCATTATCATCTAAATATCATCCAACATTCGCATCCTGGAAACACCATCTTTTCGGCAGCTTCAAGGGGGGCTTACAGATATCCTTACAGATATGGCTGATCTTTTCACCATGATCTCTGTGAGATCATCCTGAGCCCAGTTCACCCACGGGTCACCATGGTGAAACCTGGGGGACGAGTTGTTCGTATCATGATAATTTTAAGTACAATCACCATATGGGGTTTTCCTAAAATAGTCGTATCCAAAAATGGATCGTTTACAATGGAAAATCCTATTAAAATGGATGATTTGGGGGTACCCCTCTTTTAGGAAACCTCCATATTTCCCAACAATTTTTGCAGTTACTATTTTCCTCAACATGCATAACCACCAAGGGTGAACTGGGCACCTCACATGGATCAATCCATTTTTCGCGGCACACAGCAGCTGTTTTGTTACGCAACAACATCGTCCTTTCCGCAGGGCAGAGCCTCATCACCAAAGGCGGCAGGCAGTTACCCTCTGGTAAGCTAGCAGTTTGCTATTGAAAATGGCCACACAAATAGTGGAATTTCGCATAACAAATGGTGATTTCCATAGTTATGTTAGTTTACCAGAGGTTAGTCCATGTTAGTTTTTGTCTTGAATCCTGACAATTTGCATTGGCGGGAAAGAAAATGCAACCGTTTTTCGTCAATCATGGAGCCAAGTGAACCAAAAACGGAAAAGCTGTATTCGGCGTCACTTCCCTATTTCGCCGTGGGTTGATCACATTGGTGCTGCGATTCACGCGTGATGATGCCTGATTTGGCAGACCCCCAGTATACGAGAAGTGCCCCTTTGAGTGGATAGTTGCAGTCTCTTAAGGATAGGTGATGACAAGTAGGACACTATCTTCAGCAAAAAAGCCGGACCAATGGCCCAAAACAAAGGCTACACCACGCAAAACACACAGAAGCAGCTGACATAGCAAGGTATCCATAAAAAGAAAAAGCGTCAAGACAGGCTGCTGGGTCATGAAGTACCAGTACAGCCCTGCGTCACATGCTGTTCTAGTAACATGCAAGTCACCTTTGTCGCAGACTACACATGAATGTGCTTAGCGCCCCACCCCCACCTCCCAACCACAGAATGCACACCCCTATGGAGTACTAAGAGTACGTGACACCTAAAGCAAGATAAGCAAGTTACGGGGATATATCAGCCACGTCCTGAAACGATGGAAGGGAGATCAGCTGGGTATCACCAGCCCTACTTTGGTATGCCACCTGGCTTCCAGGTATGTCTCTGAGGGTCTGGGCACGTGGGTCACACTTCAGAACTGTCACAATCAATGTGTAATCTAGATTCCAGATGTTGATTCGGTTGAGTGGTAGGAACAAAACACACTTTAGTCAACTTGCCAGCACAGAAGAGATGGGTACCTCGTTATTGGCTCACTTTGGATTCGTTGGATTCTCGTTTTCGTGGAACTGCACCCCAACATGACCGCAGCTCGCAACAGTTTGCAGGCACATGCGGATATTCTCCGTCTTTTTTCCCACCGCAAAAGTGAGAGTCTCGCACTTCCAACAGGTCAGGAATCCCTGGAATTCTTATGGTTCACTTGAGTTTAGCAAAAACACTTCAGATTACAAAGTAGTCTCCAATTTTCCACCTTCACAAAAACAAGTATATCAATGTCAACACATCATTCACCAAAGATTACTATCACATTTCCAGGATGACGCGGGAGTCGCAGCCGTCAGTTTTCTGTGCAAGCTTGGGCGGCAGCATCCAGGTGGTTTGACCAGCCGGCGTGCTAGCCGATTTCCAAACAAAACCATGTACATTTGCAATTTTTAAAGTTCTGCGAAAAGGCCACGGCAAGTTAAAATTCCACCCTGACCATGTTTTCCGCCTCAACATTATCCAAGCAGTCATTCGTGTTGAGGGACTCCTGTAGATACGGTGCCGGTGTCGAGCCTATCATTGGCTTGGTTCACTAGCTCACCCTCCACTCATCGCAAAACTGGATAATGGCCCCCCAAAAAAAAATGCTTTCTTCGAGTGATCCCCACTGCGGCATCTAATCTAACATATTTTATGGCATTTTATCTGACATCTATTCTGACATTCTGCCTGATATCTTACTTGACACAGGGACATCTCACAAGGGCACTTTTATGCGAGAATTTACAGCAAAAAAGCCGGGACCAGACGTAGCACCCTGATCTAACCCCGGCCCTTTAGCTCCTACCGTGATCACCCCTCAGTGTGGACACACTGTTTGGGGAACAATGCTCAACAGCCACTGCCGCCTGGGCTTTATCCAAGTCATCGTCCATGGGGCTGGTGCTGCCTGCATTGTCGAGGGACTCCTGCGAACATGGTTCACCGGTTCACCCTCTATCCAACCAAAATCACAGTTCAAGAGACTCTTTTAACATGGATTTTCGAACTATGTTCAGTTAACAAGTTTGATTAACAAAGGGCATATGGGAAGACCCACTATTTGCGAGCAAGAAGGAATCTGCACGCGCTATAGACGGGAGCCATTGACAAGCTTGGGCACCTATACGAGCCAATGGACACGATTCCCCAGGGATAATCATTCCTTGGCTTCATAAACAGGTTGGTCAGTTCCTCACTTGTTTATCACATGTAAATATATGTGTAATATATATATATACATAATGTAAGTGTATGTAATTGTATGCAAATGAAATACACGTTAAATGTATGTAAATCTATGAAATGTGTATAAATGTATGTAAAAGTGTGTACATGTATGAAAATGTATGTAAGTGTATGTAATAGTATGTAAATGAAAGTGTATGTAAGTGTATGTACATGTAAATGTGAGTGTATGTAATTGTATGTGATTCATCATGTAAGTGTATGTACATGTATACATGTGATTTGTACCTGAGTTTTGGGACGTGTGGGGTTTTGGGGATTTGTTATCTTTCAGCATGGTTGCAGATCCTGCTGCGAAGTGACACAACTCAGCTCTCCATCAACAACATCTCGATGATGTTTTCTTGGCTAACCAGCAAAAAATGATTTTATGTCCATGTGTACCTGATAGAAATTTCCACGTTGGATGACAAGCATGTCCATGAATCATCATTCAACCGGCAGTATCACCCCATATTTTGATTCATCTTGGCTAACTAGCAAAAATCGAGTTCATTCATGGAGATTGCAAGCTTGCAGGGTTAGACATCGTCTTAAATGATGGTGAAATAAGGGTTGTTGCTCTCCAAGTGAATGAGGAAGGCTTGATGAATGATAGGTTTTTGTGGTTTAATCTCCGGCATTTTTTCTCCGAAACAAAGAAGTGGAAGTATAAGATTCTGAAGAACTCTATAATAGGAGGCGTGCCGAAATCAGCCCACTCATGGCTACATGCAGTCCCCCAAATCAAGGTATCCTCTGGAAATCTGACTTGGCTACTGCCTGGCGTTCCATGTTAATAAATTGTGTCACCATGGTCAAAAGGCTAAAACTCCAAGTTTTCCTTGGTTTTCCCCCGAACCCGAAGAATGTGGATCTGGTTTTCACAATTCACAAACCTGAAAAAGTTCCAATCCATTTGGGGGATGGTTCCCCCTATCCTAACCATCATCTGCAGTGATAGTCGTGTTGTTATAGTTTATCGAGATAATGCCATGTCTTCATCATCAAAACCCCATTCGTCGAACTGTTAAAACCTATTTAATTCATGGTTAATCCCAACGTTTGCGTGTTCATCCTGGTTTAACCATCATTTTCTTCTTGGTTTCACCCCCATTCTTGATCAAACATGGTAATGTTGGTAAAACAATCATAAACCATCCCCCAAATCACCATAAATAGGTGGTATAAACAGTATAAACCATTCCCAAATGGGTGGTTTATTATTGTTTTACCCACATTACAACTATGTTCAACTTCCATTTTGCTGTCCTGGCTGAGTCCACTGAGACCGCTGAAGTTCAGGCGCTCGCGGAAGGCCGCCGCCTGACACGACAAGCGCCGCTTGGCCACGGCCGTGGTGTACATCGCTCCGCGCGGAGCTCGCTGCTGGGAACCACCGGCGATGCGGTAGGGTTCCTCGTGAAACCGGTGGATGTTGATGGTTTTGGTTGAAAGCATGGAAGTTTCTTGGTGTCGAGGTGGATATTTTTTTGTGATACTTTAGAATCAATGAGGTGGAACCGATTCAAGTATGTCTATATGTACATTTCTACAAGATGTTTCATATAGGGTGTGTGCAAAAATGTGCTATACCCCCTCTTCCTTGCAATTTCAATGGGGAAAATGATGATTGACCAGTGGATTCAAAGGTACCATATTCCCAAATGAACCCATATATATATATATACAATATCATAGGTAGATCCAACTTAAACCTATTATCAATGGGCTAAAATCCGATGGAACGAACCATGCATGAAGGCAGCATTTTTGCCAGCAAAATATTAGAGCAACGGGGGGGAACGCGGGGGGAACGCAAGGCCACAATCCTCCAATTGAATTGAGGATGGTTTATACCAGGCATTTCAGGGAAAGGTAGTGATGGTGTATGATTGGCTTTACCACATCACTCATGTTGTATGGGACTACCCTGAACATCTGCTGATTTGATGTCATCAAAGTATAGATGTGTCCAAACCCAGGAGTCCAAACCCAGGGGTTTTCCTATAGCTTTTTGAAGCTTTTTGGGATAAACATCTGCAACATCCAGCCATTTTGATGTGAAAAATCCAGATTCGCTGGTTTGATCCACAGCCGAAGGATCCCCCTTGGCTATTGTCGATGGGGTGAACATATCAACTGGACATGTAAATTGGACCTAATTTTGACTCATACCTATGGTAACATCATCTAAATATGAAGATGATATATGAAGAACGTCCATGATGTGAAGGTCGTGGGCTTTCGAACACAGTTTTCCGGCCCAGCCTCTTCTTTTTATCTAACAAACATTTTTAGGGGAAAAAATGAATGGTTCCGAAAAAAAATGGAAACGGATTGGAAATGGTTTTCCCGGCTTTCCCTTGATTTCCTAGTCTACCCATGTTTACCGACCTTCCGCTTCGCCACTCGTTACCTCTCGTACCAAATGGAGATGGGCCGAGGATCCGAGAAATCGGACAGCTGCTTCACAAGCTCAGCATCTGCTGCAGGGAGACTGATGCTGCTTGATCTGGTGGCTGAAAGTCCCATTTCCATTTCCAGAATCGTCAAGGACATCAGGATCATACCTCGGAACGCGGCGAAGTCACAACGGTTTTCTGGGAAAAAACACGGGATCAAAACTGGAGATGTACCTCTTTCCGACTGCAAGAAAATCGTTGGTGGGATACAGCTCGAAGTACCCCTATCAAAATGGCCAATTCTTGGCATATCAAGCCATCTTGAGCAAGCAGTAAAACAAAAAACGGCTTTAAGTTTGATGGAACGCAGCTGAGATGCGAGCATCATGTGTTCCTAGCTCATCCATTGCTGCTGTGAGAGCATTCCTGTGCGAGATAGTCCTCTTGATGCTGCTGGCAAGATTGTGCAGCCTCGTGGCGGGTGGGCCCCAGTCCACCAGAGTTTTCAAATCGCACTAGTTCCCATATACCAACTGTTGGTCAAATAACCTGATTCTTCTGTGTGGTTAAGCTGCCCCCAATTCTGAACCTCACATTTTTTTGTTGGATCAACCCCAAGTGCTGAAACTTAGTCAATAGCATGATTTTTTAGCTGTTTCATCCATCCCCAATCACATATTTTGCTATTTCAGACCAGTTGGGGGAATTGTCCTTTGATTGGTGAAAAAGCGATGTTTACTGCAGGAATCCCAATTGTTCATTGGTTCTTCAACTGCCATTTCTGCTTTATAAATCCCAATTGTCCGTAAGTAAAGCGCAATGTTTGCTGTATAGATCCTAGCTGTTCACTAGTCAAACCACAATTCTTGCCGTTTAAAATCCCTAATGATTTCTTATGTTCAAGTTTAGTCCCATATATTTTAGTTGGTTACAATTTGCTCAAATCTCCAAGGTTCTAGGCAGTTGGTCATATCCCCAAGTCTGCTGCACCCCTGTGCTTGTGCCGGCCGAAACCCTTTCCATTAGAACCCGTTTATCAAAAAAACTCACCATTCATCCCCGTTTATCATGATACCCCCCAAAACAAATCCCAATATGTCCGGTTTTGCTCACAACATGAATGACGAGACATGGTTGGGATGTAAATAACAACCCAGGGGGAAAACATATGGGTATAGTCGGTATAGTCCTATTGGTTCTACTGTTGAAGCAAGAGTCCTCTGCAGTCTTTTATAGAGGTGCAGGTTTCATAGAAGTCATGCACGTTTCATGAAAGTCATGCACGTTTCGTAGAAATTATGCACGTTTCATAGAAGTGATGCACGTTTCACAAGCCACTTGTTCAACTGCGTCCCAAATAGTGGCCATTGGCTCAAAGAATTGAAACTCCTAACGTACTATACCAATATATATATATATATATATATGTATATACATAATAAATCCATAAATCCCCTACAAATCCATGAACTCCCAATCAGAAAATCCACAAAATGTCCACCAATCCACCACAAATCTCGGTTTCCCCATGTTTTCACCATGTCTTCCCCCATTTTTCTCGGGAACTTCGCCATTTTTCGCCGCGGCGCAGGAAGACCATGAGCGCCGACTCTGGCACCTCCCCCAGACTGGCGCAGCGCCGGCCGAACGCCAAGGCCTTTGGGAAGCGGTCGAGTCTCTCCAAGAGCAGCGCGGTGCCGAAGGTCAGAAGCGCAAGGCCAAAGACCTGGGATGGGAGATGGGATGACTCTATGAATATATGGAGAAACATATGGAAATATTGGAGATGATGGAGATTCAACTAGATTCATAGTAGGATTTTGGTTGAAGATTTATAGCCATTCATGCGGTCGCGATAGTAGAAGATTTGCAAATAGTTGGAACTAATAAAGGATTTATACAGGATTTGTGTATAGGATCTGGATATCAATTTATGATATAAGTTTATAAGTATAGACTAGAGGATGTACAGAGGACCTCTGTAGAGGATTTATTTCTATCTATATAGAGGATTCCTGTAGGAGATTAGGATATAACCACCATATTTAGACGAGGATCTAGCCATTGATATCCCAGTTATATCCCATAGCCATAGAGGGTTTTTCAAGGATTTTATGTGTATATATATATATACGTATAAACATGTCACATGCATCAGTACTTAATGAACTTAATGCGTGCATAATAATATAGTCTTAGATGAGTCTTAGATGAGTCCGAGATGTTTTTTCGGGATCACTATGTTTGTTGTTTTGCGGGACAAGCTGGGAACATCTAGTCTGATATACCTGATATACCCGATATTGCCCTGGCTCATCGGTCAAGATGTTTCAAACATGGTCCAGAACTGGTTTTCACTGGATATCAAACCATTGTTCAGAATGGTCGAACATGTTTTAATTGGTTTGAAACCTCCTCTGAACCATGTTTCGCTTCAGAATCGGTTCAGCGGTTCCGTTCAGTGCAACCCCTCCACCGATGTAAATCACAGGATTTCCAGTTTCAATTTTCCCTTTAACCAATCCAATGAGTAAACCACTTAGAGACCCAAACTGGCGAACGACTTGGGAGAGCAACAGCAGCAACATCTACAAAAAAACATCACTTCCATCAATCCGGTATTTGTTTCTATATGTTTCTTGCTCAAATTCCCCCTCTTGCGCAAAAAAACATCTTGACTCAGGTTCTCCTCCTTCCGCTCCATCTCAGACGCACCTCTAAATTCAGCCAAAAGGCCAGTAATAGACAGAAACAAAAAAACGTGCCCAGAGTCATCAAAACATCCACCGCTGCTTCACTCTGCTCAAGACCTGGATGAGTTCTGGAGTTCCGGAGTTCACCACAGCTTTGTGACCATTTTCTTCTTCAAATCCCTCGAGTGAATGGGTTAAAAATGATCAACCCATGTTTAAATAATGAATGGTTACACGATGGTTAAAAATAAACAATTGTTAATAATGAATGGGTTTTTACAATGAATGGTTACTAGTTACTTAGTTCTTACATATTACTATCAGCTAGGACCAGTATCTCATCCAAACTGTCTCTGGTTTTGAGGGTCTGAGTTTGACGAGGGCCAGGGGCCTCCCAAGCCAACGCCCAGCAGTGTCAGAAACAACGACTGGGAGATCGCATCCACTAAATTCAAGGCCTCAGCTTGAATCCCAACTGGTGCAAAAAGTGGTGGAAAAATTCTGGGGTAATCAGACTTAAGATAGGGATATTCATCGGTGGATGTGTATATTTGTTTATATGGGTATGAGTCAAGACCGGATCAGTACTCTTCTGTTCACTCGAAAAAAACTGCTAGTTTGCTAGTTCTGTGAACCGCCCCCCCGAAAAAACATGGTCCTTGATAGATTTTGTCACATCCCTTGTATACACAACATACAGTGTACATATATATATATATATATACATATATATATATACCCTCTGGTAAACTAACATAACTATGGGAAATCACCATTTAAAATGGGAAAATCCGCTATAAATGACCATTTTCAATAGCTACGTTTAATTACCAGAGGTACATGTATACATAGTTTTGGACGTTAAAGTGCTGCGATTCGGCACCGAGGCTGGTGACTTCCAAGGTTGGCAGTAGCCCTGAAAGACCTCGATCCACTTTCCATCGTCAGATTGGCCATGGCAGAGATTATTTGTGTATACATGAATATTCGTATGAATTTACTTGTACATATACATACTGTATACATAAATGATATATGTGTATTTGTATATAAATATGTGTGTACGTATGCACATATGTACACATGTACAGTATGTATGTCTGTCTGTCCGCATGTCTGTCCGCATACATCCATCTTTCCATCCATACATCCATACATCCATCCATACATACAGTGTATAATGATATGATGTGTAAATACATATATATATATAGATACACATATTTACATATCACATGCTTGGATTTACAATGTATATTATATATATATATACATAATATATCCTGTATCAATTGCTTGTGCATGTTGATGCGACACCCCCAAAGGTGGTTCCGACACGCTGTTTATAACTAGTGTAGGTCCAGTTACCACCCCAAAAAACAATGTATACAGTAATTTGCTCTGTGAATACAACTGCCCCAATTGGACCAGCAGTTCATTCCTCGACATCACATGCTATGGTACCGGTTGTGCTCTCTACTGCCACAATGTCCCTCCCACAAGCCGTTCTATTGATAAATTGCTATCCATATTGTATAGGTCACAATAATCTCAAAAAAAAAACATGCGAAAAAAAGCTCCCTATAATCACCAATCAAAATTCATTTGTCAATGATGTTCCCGTATGTTTGATGGTTAAACCCTCATCAAAACCCATTTTTTGATGGTGAAAAATCACATTGAAGTCCCATTAAAAATGACGAGTCTCAACCATCTATCACTCGGATCACCACATGTTTGATTGCAAAAACATGGTAAAACCGCCGTACGATCATAATGCGCAGAGGTTCAAAATGTGTTTTTCTTGATAGTTGAATCCACTTTTTTGGATATGATAGATTCTGATACATGATGCTTAAATCCCGATGAAATCAACAAAGGTTCACCATGCCCCAGTGACTAGGGAGATCAGCATCACGGAATGCATCATCACCAGCTGAATGTTTGGTCGATTGGGCACAATGACCGAGGGCAGCGACAGAAAGAGACCCCGCGACAGAGTCACAATGCCGAACCAGGCCTAGGCGGTTTGAAACACATCATATCTGGCTGCATTGTATGATATAGGATGATGATACAGATCCCATAGAATAATAGATAAATATTTGGGAAAAATTATATAGATTAATAATGGAGAATATATGACAATATCGTATAAAAATGACTATGGGATTGTACAATATACACTGAGAAACACATCGAATCATATCCAGGCAGATATTCCGAATGTGTAATAGATGGAGATACTAAAAGGGATATCAATGTATGAAATCCTCAGTCATCCAGAGAATATGTCATATTTAATGTTGGACCAACATTTGCGGGAAATCGATTTTAACGGACATATTACAGTTTTTTGTTGAATGCTGGACCAAACTAAATCAAGTAAATGTCGCCAACATTCCCTGGATAATGAGACAATTTTAATAAGCCAATTTTGAGAGAATGTTTCATGCGGAGACGCAGGCCCGGAACCGATTAAATATATGGGAACGGGGAGATGACTTGTAGAGCCCAGCTATTTGTGTGAAAACCAGGGGATTCCATCGGTTATCTGGGGTGAGTTTGAGGTGATAGTGCGATCTGGCTGAATTCTACTAGATAAATAAGTTGATGAGATGGGAAAAAACATCATGTAATGGGATACTACCAGTAGTACCGCACAAGGCGGTGGCGGAAGTTTCAGGAATAGCAAACTATAGGAAAGGTGAGTTGCTGTGAATGATGGATGGCAGAGCGAACNAACTGACTAACTGACTAACCGACTAACTGACTAAATGACTAACTGACTAACTGACTAACTGACTAACTGACTAACTGACTAACTGACTAACTAACTAACAAACTAACGAACTGACTAACTGACTAACTGACTAACTAACTAACAAACTAACGAACTGACTAACTGACTAACAAACTAACTAACTGACTAACTGAGTAACTGAGTAACTGACGAGAACCATCCTTAGCTCCCCAGCCTTCTTCCTTCTGCTGTCCCTCCATCTTCTTCAACTTCGGTGCTTCACCAGACGGCTCCTTCTTCTTCGTCTGATGTCCAGCTTGTTCAAGTTCTGCAAGAAGGTGCTCTGAATAGCGGGACACCGATTCATGAGATGGAATCGTGTCGATCATCAGCGTGTTCCGGACTAATGACAGCCGGAAACTCAGATCAGGCATCCCCTGCAAAATCTTCCTCACCAGTTTGTTCAATCCTCGGACCAATATGGTGGGGTCCGGGATCCCAACTCGCAGTTCCTCTGCACGGCGCCTCCAGCGAAGCCATCTTCTCAAAGTGGTGATCGCTGAAGAAACTGATGATGCCTCATTGGGGGATTCCAGGGATGTCAAGATCGCAGATCTTTCCGCCAGTCCGCCCGGTTGATACAGTTGCATCCCCTTCGCAAGGATGCCAAGGGCTGAAACCGCTTTGCTCGCTACCACCTCCTCCCTCAACTGCTCGGGTATGGCCGCCATAAGGAGAGATGAGGCTCTGCGCTCAACTCTGCTCCACTTCGCCTGTTGCATTTCCTCAGACGGAGTCGGCTCGTGAGAAAGCCTGGCAATTGGAGACAAAAGTTGATGCTGCTCATACCACTGTTTGGCGGTGTTCACAGTGACACCCCACCACTGTTCGCTTGTTGGAGAAAGGTCAGCCATCTGAGGACCAAGACATAGAAGCCAGTCATTGTAGTCAATTGGGGCCGTGTCCGACGACCACTCAGGGAGCTTCGGCAAGTCCGATGAGTGCCGGACTACTTCAGGTTCTGCTCCAGCTTCTTCTCCATGTCCTTTGACTAACTTCTTCTGGATCTCCTGCATTCCCTCCATGAGCTTGAGAATGACTTGGATTGTTGGATCTTTGGTCAACAGCGGCGTTTCTTCTTTTGGGGGTCTCTCAGCCTCCTTATCACCTGCAGCCTCCTTTGGGGGTCTCTCGGCCTCCTTAGAATCTGCAGCCTCCTTTGAACCTGCAGCCTCGTTGGGGGGTCTCTCAGCCTCCTTGGAATCTGCAGCCTCCTTTGAACCTGCAGCCTCCTTTGGGGGTCTCTCAGCCTCCTTAGAATCTGCAGCCTCCTTTGGCTTCGGCTCCTGCTTCCCATCTGGTGTCGCAAATGGAGAAGTTCCCAGCCGACCTCGCTCTTCCAAAAACTTCACTTCGTCTTTCAATCTTCGGTTCTCGTTCAAGATCTCCCTCACTTCCTTCTGGAATTCCATCTTCTCACGCTGTTCCTGATCCAAACGATCCTGAAGCAACGTCAAACGCCTCAGCATACTATCCCTTTCATCTACTTCTAAGGACAGAGGTCTTTGAAGAGGAGGAAGAAAACCACCAGTTTGGGAACCCTGATACAACCATGCTGCTTGACTCTGAAGGTGTGCAAACGCCCTCAACTGTTCTTCATCAAACAAAGGCGCTTGAGGTGACATGGCAGGAACTGACATTCCAGGGGTCTGCAGCTCAGGTTGCGTCGGTTCCTGAACACCCTTGGTCTCAGAAACAGTCTGGCCAGGAGTCTTCTGGTCTGTGCTCAAAAAATCCTGACCCATGGTATTTCGTCGGCTTTGAGATCCAAATGGTGGGGTGGACATCGACACTGTTGCTCCTACAGTTCCAACCCTTTCCACTTCAACTGAACCCTTCTCAACCGATCTATTTTCCTCACCTACTTTTACATCTTCTAAAGGCTCTTCTCCTAGCCTAGCAGCTTCTGACTCCATTCTTTCCTGAGCCTTCTGCATTTCCTCTTGGCCTTGCTTCAGCTCTTCAGGAGTCGCAAGCCTTCTTCTCACATCCATCTTTGCCACCTTATTCTCAAGGCTCTTAACCTGCTGATCACTCGCAAAGCAGGCAGTGCACTTTAGTCTTTTCCAACCGCCTCAAAGTTGATTTGTGCCCACCTCTCGTGAGCTTGAACTTGAAAAGGCAGCTGTCAGATCAGCTGATGAAATGCAAGGTCGAAAATGCAAAATGTGCAAATGAAAATGTGGCACAAATGCTACATGTAATATATGGGCATGGTGAGAGGTTTAACAATGATAATCCCCAATATACACAGATGGTATCAGTATGAAAAAGGATAATATAATTTGATCAGCCACCAACTGGGTTTTCTCTGAACTTATCATGAAGCAAATGCACTGTTCAAACTCGGCCTGGCTCTTGCCATGCCGTTCAGTCTTAGGCGCACGGCGGTCCTCACAAAAGCTTGGCACATCATGAGGCATGTGGGGATGCATCAACATCTATGGCACCATCTTTAAGTGGTCTGAAAATCCACAACTAGTTTTTGACCTAAGTGTCTTTGTCTGAAGATATGGATACCCACAAATCCCATGGTTTACCTTGAGTTTTGCCACAGTCTACTATCTGCCATCAAATTGCAACTTCGTACCTACAGTACCCTATGTTTGACCCAGACCTGCATTGCAACCTCCTCTTGGTGGCATGACGCACCCAACTCGAGGCCACAAATCAGAAATGTCACCTCTGTCCTTGCTCAGCTCGCTCGACTGTTTCACATGCTGGCCTTCCTGTCATGGGATGAAGCCGGAGAGTCTCGCAGTTCGTATGGAGATTTCCCAACATGGCTACCCCAATAGCTGGATAGTTGTTCCTGGAAAATTCTATTCAGATAGATGATTTAGGGCGACTCCCGTGAGCCAAATGCGCATTTTTTTTTGATAGTGTCCTTGCTCTCACAGAAACATCAGCAAACGGGGGATATCCCCATGAGATCCCCCCTAAAAGATGCCAAAAATATCATCGAATATCCCGCCAAATCCATTCATCCCCAATTCATCCCCGATTTCATCCATGTTTTCCCCCCATTTTCCCATCGAAAAACCTCCGGCAGACCAACCTGCATGGCCACCTGAGTCGGGTTCCGTTGCTTCCAAGTCTCCTGCAAGGTGTGTTTCATGGTGCGCGCTGCGGCGGAAAGCGCAAATCCTTTGGGACGTCATATGGAAATGATGGGTTCAAGACTGAAAAACTATGGACATATCCAAAACTATGGCAAAATCATGGTAAAATCATGGACATATCCAAAATGATTGGGAAATTGATGCTTCAATCTGGCAAAGTATGAGTTTCATGCCAATATGATATATAAATATATAATTGGGCAAGATTGGGGATTTGATCATCAAAAATTGGGAGTTAAGCAGCCAGAAATGATGATGAATGGTAAGTCAACCATCGAACATAGGCAAATTAAGCATGAAACATGGTGAAAAATCCAGCTTCAACGAACAAACACAGATGTTCAAGCATCAACACTAGGGATTTAACATGATGTAACCAATGAATTAATAACATGAGCATAATCGTTGGATATAATGGGGATGTAACTACAAACAAACCACTATAATACAAGCACAGGCATGATACTTAGCCTCTGGCAATCAAGCACGGCGTCCTGGACAATCTACCATTCATAGATATGTTTTTTTCCCATATACCGAAGGAAACCGGAGGGTATCCCAAAGATTCATCCATACCCCCTACATTCAAAGTGGGGTTTTAACACGGTTCAGTCATCCTCATATAGCTCCTAGTGTTTGATGTTTAAACCCCCATCTTTAGACACACCCAAATCCACTCTTCATTGACTACAGCAAATTCCTATCGCTGATGGTTAAATCTCCATCTTTCACGGCAAAATCCCGGTTTTTGAGCACCTTTTCAATTCAACCTGTCAGGGCTCCTTGATGTCCGCCTCCAACTTCTGAAAGAATTCAGCATCTCCCAGCCCTTTGCCATCCACGGCATGCACTTGGACAACTGACTGAACCACTTCAGCAAAGCCTGCAGGTAGCAGAAAAAGCTTTGCTGGACACCAGAATCTTGTTGGAGTTTCCATATGTGCAAGTCCATGAGTTCTAGAAACGATCAAACACAAAGGAAACTGCATGTGTAACTTCTTTTGCGGACTCATCGGCATTCCTCTGAACTCGGCGAGAACTCGGCGACCATTTCCAAAGTTGAACATGTGGATCCAGACTTAGATTTAGGACGACATCTGGCCACAGTGATGATAACATGACTAAGAACACCATGTATTTCTGGTTGGATGTTTCAATGTTCAGCTCCAAAAATTGATGACCAGGAAAGAAACGGACACAACAATCCCATCAAACCACCCAATATTTTTTTGAAGTTTCCCATCTTCGTTTCTAGTGCTGCATCGCATCCCTCAGAGCTCAGCCGTTTCGGCCTTCGTACATGGCCTTGGACGCCGCGCCACCATGGGCCTGGACCTGTTCGCTGCTCCACTCGTTGCAATGCTTCAGGATCTCCGGCATCAAGTCTTCACCGGGCCTGGATGGTGCTGAATGGTGGATGTCTGGTGGACGGTTCTTACCTAGAGATATAATGGTTCAAAGTTCATGGATGCAACTTTTCTGGATGCAACTCCACTTAAACTCTAGACTTTTCCATGTTCTTTCTACCTCTTTGACCCAACTCCTGCTTTTGCCCTCGGTGCAGGCTGAAACGCCACCCAGGACCGGCGGCCTCGCGCAGCTGCATCTGAAGACGTCCTCCAGGTTCCGCAGCAACTTTTCGCCGTCTGTCAGCACCTGGCTCTCCGCTGAGCCGTGCTCTGAGCTGACGCTCCAAGGCAAAATGATGACCTGTGTAATGTGGATATATGTTGCTCTCATGACCTCATCTGAAGGATCTGAAAGTTTAGGCGCCTTCGATGGCTTGATCTTTTCCAGTTGCATTTCAGCGTCCTGCCCAGGCTGCCGAGTTCTCATGAAGGTAGGATATTGAATTTGGCTTCGTCTTGAAGAGAGTACCCTGAAATCCAATGGGTTCTCATCATTGTTCATCGTTTTTCCATGCTATTTCCCATTTAAGATGTTTTTTAAGGCTATCCCTGGGCTATCCCCATTGGGGGCAGGCCCAGGACCCAACGGTCCAACCATGGTGTCCAACCCCCGCAAGCAGCCCGTCCTGGCTCTTGCTGGGCTCAGGCCCTCTCTCCTGGCTGAGCGTGTCGCCCATACGCTGCCGCCAGGCATCCTGAGGCTGCCAGAAAACATGATTTCTTCTCATGTTTTCCTCTTATTCCCAACCTAACATCAAACCAAATTCAACGAATAAAAACAAATGTTTTTTGAAAGGCGTCACTCATGTTCTCCGAAATTTGCGACGTTCTTGGTCATGGCATGGCCTTTTTACAAGTCCCCCATGGCCATCACCGGAGCCCATTGCCCGCGTCGATCTGACCCCTGAGGCCCTCGAAGCTGCTGTCGGCCTTCGCAACGGTCACCTCCTCGGCGTTCACGGCCACGGAGTGCACCACCTCGGCGAAACCTGGGGAAGCGCTGCGCTCACGTTGAGGTCGTTGTAGATTAAAAGCAAATTTGGGAAGGTTCGTAGTTTTAATCACGGAGATGCCAAGGTTCTTTACAGAATGAGCCCCTGCTGTGTTGAATATTGGATGTCCACTTTTAATCAAAAAATAAGGGTTCGGTTCACACTACTAGACTGGGAGCAATGGAGAAACGGTCCGGTATTCGTATGGTAAATCCAACAAAAAAAACTACTAAATGGGTTTAAATGGTCTTGTCTGAAAATGGGGTACCCTCAGTTCCATAGTATTCGAAAATCATGTTCCCATCAAAGTGATCAAAAGTGGACATAGTTTGCGGAAAAATCCATCAGCTCGCGGTGCCTGCTGGGTCCTCCCAAGGCACCCGTTTGCGCGCCTCGCCGAAAGAGTTTCAACCCGCACATGGTTTCGGATTTGGGGGCATGGCCTCAATCCCCCAGATTGGATCCTTTTGATCTTCAACCACTTTTGATCCACCTTGTATTGATGATATACTGATGGTAAAATAGCGGTATAATAATGGCTTACTAACGGTCAATGACAGTGGTATAATGATGAACATAACGGTGCAATGCCATGGTAAGTAATGTGTAATCGATGGAAATCAATGGGAAAAATTGATTATGGTAACTACTGATAGGTAATCAACCATCATCATTGGGTTAACTTTCACAACGACACACAGCTCCGGCCTGCAGGTGCTCCCGCCGCAGCATGACGAGATAGAGCTGTTGCCAAAAGAAGTTTGGAGCATGGATTTTAGAAGCATTCAACCCTTTATCATTATCGTGTAGACTTGGACCTGGCCTCAATGCTTTGGGCTAGAAAGTATCGCTTTGGGCTGGAGGCAAAGTGGGTGGCCCATTGTCGAATAGATAGTAGTCCGCAGTTTGGGCGTGATTTTCTGATGGGCGAATGTGACATTGTGTACTTGGCCGGTGTGGGGTCGTGGTCGGACATTGGAAGGGAAGGAGTACTTTATACCCGTCTTTTGGTGGGGCAAATGGTAGGCGCAAGAGCATCTGGTGCCACGGTGAAAACATGCAAATTGTTGTACTCAGTGCTCAATCCAAGGAGTGTGTCACAACAGGAACAGGGATAACAACCATCCCACGACCGGACCAAATTTGTATCAGAACCGGCCGCAGTTTTTTTCAGCCATCAAGCAACTCCATCAATTGCTGCTTCTTTTCTTGAAATTTGTCACTGTTGCCGGCCAGGTGCGCAGAGTACATAGTATTCATGCACCGGCTTGCACGATGGGCTTCGTCAGCTGGCAAAATGACGTTGAAGATGCGTATGCTTTCTGCCCAGCAATCGCCACTCAATTTCTCCCAGGAGTCACCCTGTTCCATCCACTCCACCGACAATTCCAGAATGTTCTTTACGAAATTCCTGGAAAGAAGTGGAAAAGCAACCTGACAGGCTCGAAGACAAGCTAGCCCCATTTCGCAGATACTAGGTGAGGAATGATGCGCACGCAGCACAGGTAAGAGGCCCTTGGCAATATCAAAATGGAAGTCCCTGATCCCGTCAACAAGCAGTATGAAGCACATCTCCAAGCCAACATGCATCTTGAGTATTGTCTTGTCGAGAAGACACCACTCCATCACCTGTTGCACAAAGTGGGACGACATCTCTGGGTGGTGAGCGTGCCACTTGAAATGACCATTGAACCACAGCCGGTATCCTGCAGGTCAAGTCAAGATTCACAGGCCAAAACATGGATGTGTGGAGAAAACTCAGTACAATAGAAATGCTGACTGATGACAAACATGTTAACATGGCTGTCCTTCCCCCCGGCTAACTGAAACAGACACACAAGATGCTAACTGACTAACTGACTAACTGACTAACTCACTGACTAACCGACTAACCGACTAACTGACTAACTGACTAACTGACTAACTGACTAACTGACTAACTGACTAACTGACTAACTAACGAGCTAACTAACTAACTAACAAACTAACTAACTAACAAACTAACTAACTAACTAACTGACTACTGACTAACTGACTAACTGACTAACTGACTAACTGACGAACTGAGTAACTGACTAACTGACTGACTAACTGACTAACTACCTGACAAACTAACTAACTAAGTTGTTAAGTTGTTAAGTTGTTTAAGTTGTGGGGTGGTTAAGTGGTTAAGTTGTTCAATTGTCAAGTTGTTCAGTTGTTCAATTGTTAAGTTGTTAAGTTGTTAGTTCAGTTAGTTAACTGACATGTCAAAATGTGCTTAAAACCCTCAGTTTTTGACACTT
>BGPT01002449.1:38602-62199 GCA_003297045.1 Symbiodinium sp. clade C Y103 | reverse complement strand
GCCACAAAAGCCACAAAAGCCAAGAAGCCAGACTGGAAAACAAAAAAAAATCCCAAAAAAAAACAAAAAAAAATCCCAAAAAAAATAGCCCTCCTTTTCCAATTTCAACTATTTTTATGTTCAATAAACTTATTCAAAACTCCGCTGGAAACAATGGACAGATCGGATTTTTTCTTTACCCCCTCCAGTATATAAATACGGCCTGAGTGCAGCACCCAGATTGTTCAGTTGGAAAATGATGACATGTGCGATAGCAGCATGAAAATTGTGGTCAATCTCATTGAATGGTTGGGCGTCGCACATTGGCCATTTTCACGGAGGCACACCTGATCCCTCCAATGAAGGTCTTTTTCAGGGGGGGCCTCCTACACATGCCTAAACCCCATGTTTAATTAACTTGGAAGGCCATCTACAATTTTGGAATATTCCAACCGTGGTCTGCTTTGTTTTGGAAGGTGCAGGGCCCTCGTGGATTGGTGCCAGACCTCGTTGATCCTTCGGGTTGGCCCCCAAAAAGTGATGTCAGCGAAAAGCGAGGTGCGCAATTACACAAAGGATCAACACTCTTCCAGGCCTTTCACACTGATATATGAATATATATGATACATATACATCCCGCGCCGCTGTTTACCGGCCCGCGATTTTTGAAAAATTGCTTTGGCACTGTGGTAATTCTGCCCCCTTTTCAATTCGTTTTGGTTTCAAAAAAAGTGGTTGGATCAGTGACGTTTGCAACCCTTACGGTATTTTGTGCTTGAAAACGATGCGGATTGATGTAGAGGATTCTGGGGTCAAAGCGACTGCAGACTAAGTCAGTGTTTTTTCTCACAGCCGGGCCAAGAGAGTTCCAGTTTTGGAGAGCAAAACGGCAATACTGTATTGCTTTCCCGCCTCCATTGGGCGGAACGAAATGGAAGGAACATACCGCCACAAGGCCATGTCAACATGGACGTTGTAGCCCCACCCCACCCCATCCCTTACGTAGAACGTCTGCAGCGTGGCATGTTAACATGGACGATACTGCCCCACCCCACCCCATCCCAGACGTAGGACGTCTGCAGTGTAGCATGTTAACATGGACGTTATTGCCCCACCCCACCCCATCCCAGACGTAGGACGTCTCATGTTAACATGCTACGCTGCACCCCATCCCTGACGTAGGACGTCTGCAGCGCAGCATGTTAACATGGACGTTTTTGCCCCACCCCACCCCATCCCTGACGTAGGGTGTCTGCAGCGCAGCATGTTAACATGAACGTTATTGCCCCACCCCACCCCATCCCTGACGTAGGACGTCTGCAGTGTAGCATGTCAACATGGACGTTTTTGCCCCACCCCACCCCATCCCAGACGTAGGACGTCTGCAGCGTAGCATGTTAACATGGACGTTATTGCCCCACCCCACCCCATCCCTGACATAGAACGTCTGCAGCATAGCATGTTAACATGGACGTTCTTGCCCCACCCCACCCCATCCCTGAAGTTACATGAAGGTCTGACGCAAAAAATATTGTTTTCGTGGGGGGATAAACAGCGCGCCACCATATACATGTGTATATATATACATATATATATATATATATTTACATACATACATTACATTACATTACATTACATTACATTACATTACATTACATTACATTCCATTGCATTACATTACATTACATTACATTACATTACATTCATTACATGCATTACATACATTACATACATTACATAGATTGAATACATTACATACATTACATACATACAACATACATACATTACATACATACATTACATACATACATGACATACATTACATAAATTACATACATTACATAAATTACATACATTACATACATTACATACATTACATACATTGCATACATTGCATACATTACATACATTACATCCATCACATACATTACATACAGTACATACAGTACATACAGTACATACATTTACATTACATTACATTACATTACATCACATCACATTACATTACATTACATTGCATACAGTACACACAGTACACACAGTACATACATTACATACATTACATGCACTACATACACTACATACATTACATACATTACATACATACATTAATTACATACATACATTAATTACATAGATGCATAGATACATAGATACATACATACATACATACATACATACATCCATGCATACATACATAAATACATACATTACATGCAGTACATACAGTACATACAGTACATACAGTACGTACATTACATTACATACATTACATACATTACATACATTACATACATTACATACATTACATACATTACATACATTACATACATTACATACATTACATACATTACATACATTACATACATTACATACATACATTCATTACATACATACATTAATTAAATAGATGCATAGATACATAGATACATACATACATACACACACATACATACATACATTACATTACATTACATTACATTACACTACACTACATTACATTACATTACATTACATTACATTACATTATATTACATTACATACATACATACATTAATACATACATTACATTACATACATTACATTACATTACATTACATTACACTACATTACATACATTACATTACATTACATTACATTACATTACATTACATTACATTACCTTTCATTACATTACATTACATTACATTACATTGCATACATACATACATACATTAATACATACATTACATTACATACATTACATTACATTACATACATTACATTACATTACATTACATTACATTACATTACATTACATTCCATTCCATTGCAGTGCATTGCATTGCATTGCATTGCATTACATTACATTACATTACATTACCATACATACATACATTACATACAGTACAGCACAGTACATTACAATACATTACATACATTACATACATTACATACATAGCATAACATAACATAACATAACATAACATAACATATCATAACATAACATACATTAATTACATACATACATTACATTACATTACATTACATTGCAATACATTACATTTCATTACATTACATTGCAATACATTACATTGCATTACAATACATTACATTACATTGCAATACATTACATTACATTACATTACATTACATTACATTACATTACATTACAATACATTACATTACATACTTACATACATATCTTTTTCAATGCCGCTCCTCTTGCCAAGTGTTTCTCACACATTCGGATCTCCCACCTGGATGTTTGTAGCACATCATCGGTGACAGCCCCACATAGGCCATGGTTGGAAAGGTCACTTGGCAGAACTTGCCAATGACACAGGCCGTGCCATGCCACGTCCACTTCTCGAAGAGCCTGGTGACAAAGATCCACCCATGGAAGACCCGCAGACGCTCCGCACATCCGCGGATCCGCAGGAAGGCGCTTGGCAAAAGGCGACTGAAGGCAGAGGCCACCAGCAAAATGCCTCGGTCGCAACGTGACCGGTCCGAACACCGCTTGGATGAAGCCCCGAGATGTGTATATGTCGTATAACCTAGACAAAAACACCATCAATGAGGGTGAGTTCTAGGCATTGCAACAAGGAAAAAGGTTTGAATGTAGTATCCACAATGTTGGATGTTTCATACCAAACTCAAGGACCAGATTTCTGGATTTGTCAATGGGCTACCCCAAAGGTTCATCATAGTTTTCCATAAAAACAAAAAGACAACAAAGAAATTTTGGGGTATACTGGTTGGCTATGAAAATGTGAAGTGTAAGCACACATTGATGTGGATCACGTGAATGCCACTGGTCAGGACATCAACAAAAAATCACAATCGATCGCCGCTTCGACAATCAAGGCCGTGTTTGTTATTGCGTCAAAGTATTATATGGCATGTTATTGCCTATTGCGTTATAATATTAGTATTAGAACGGAAACCCTCCAAGACAATTCACAACATGAATTGAACATATTGTAAGTACGTTTTGGAAGGTACCATGCATCTATGTATTTGAGTCTGTCTGTATGTACATCTGTACCCACTTGTACGCATGTAGATATCACATTCCTTCCACTGAAGTCATCATTTGACGTTTGGACCACTCCACACCAAGGCGAGCCCAGATACCAACCACAGCGGGAAACACCAAGGCCCGCATAAAGTACAAGGTCACCGCGTCCAGCCCCACACAGGCGACGCTCAAGAGCTCCGGGTTCAGCGTCATGACGTTCAAGACGTTCGTCATGCCCAGCATCAGAGCCGGCCAGGACGTAGGTGCGGTGCTGATGACCAGCAGGTTCCTGGCTAGCGCTCAACCATGGGGCTTGAGGGATACCCTGTCTTCACAAAATTGAATTGCAAGATATTTCTGATGTTTCACATTTAGATGGACCCAAGTTCCGGAATTGGGACATCAAAAAATCCCGATCCTAAATCCAGATGCAAATCAAGTGAGATCTCCCAGATGAACTCATCGACTCACCAATTTTTTCGTGTCACTTGGTTCTTTCGCCCCATCTATGTGGTTGATAGGCCCTTGTGATAATATGTGTCTCCCCACCTCTGCTCCCAAAAAAGTTGGATGATCATGTACAGAATCGGATGCGCTTTTCTGAAATCATACGTTTCGCCTGGTAAAGTGTCATCAAAATCACCAAGTTTTGCGTTGTAAGCCCCCAAAATCTCCAAGTTTGGGTTTGTAGAATCCCATGACAACCCCGGTTGCTTGTTTGTCCAAGTCAGATGTGGAAAATTCCTAAAAAAGTCTTTGAAAATTCCCGGAAAATCACCAAGTTTCTGCGCCAGATTCGCCACCAAACCCAGGATTGAGGCGGTGAGGCCCCCTAGCTGCGTCTTGGAGCTGTAGGGTTGTGTCAGCAAGACATAGGCAGGAAAGATACCTGAGCCATCCTGGCCCTGGCGTTGGCAAAGAGAACTTCAAGAACTTCCAAGAACTATAGTTATCTATGGAGTTATCTATCGTTCATGGGTTTATAAGTTGGCAAAGATGGGACTATACTTGTAACTCCGATGGGATTATACTTGTTATTCCGGTAACTGCAAGGGATATATAGTTAAATGGAGTTAAGGGGGGTTTAAAATAGAGGGATAACCCATGATCCCTACTAACCAACGTTGGTTATGGGATTCTTCTCAACTGATGTGGTTTATAAGTATAATCCCACCCCCTTCATATTAAACACCCTCAGTCTATGGTCCCCTGGCAATGTATGAATCCCCGACCATCCCCTACATTCTTTCATTCATGATCATTGTGTGCGTGTGTATTTATATACATATATATATGCATGTATTTATTTTTTTATTTATTTATTTATTTATCTATTTATTTATTTATTCATATATATATATATATATATTTAAATAAATATATATGTATGTTTACACATATTATATACATCATGAACGGTTGATGGATATTATTAGTATTTTTTGTGCCTGATGATAGATAAATATAGATAAGATCAATTGATTTGATATGATGATACCAGTAGTTCCTGCACGAGGCGGGGCGGAAGTTGCCTTAGGGATATGCTATAAGACCTTTTTCATCTATAGAATTTGCATGCACCCCGCCTGCGTGCTTTGTGAAGACCTGGTGCACAGTTCGAAATGTCACACTTGAAACTCCAAACTCCACACTTCACACTCCACACTTCACACTTCACACTCCACACTCCACACTTCACGCTCCACTCTTCACGCTGCGCACTTCACACTGCAGTCTTCACACTCCACACTTCACATTGCACACTCCACACTGCACTCTTCACACTCCACACTTCACACTGCACTCTTCAGACTCCGCGCTTCACACCGCGCTCTTCACACTCCACACTTCACACTCCACACTCCACACTTCACACTCCACTCTTCACGCTGCACACTTCACACTGCAGTCTTCACACTCCAGACTTCACACTCCTGACTTCATCTTATCTTATCTCATCTGAGCTTACCTTAATCCCAGCTCGTATCTTCTCATCTCATCTCTTCTCATATGTCATCTAAGCTTACACACATCACTTCCCAGTGCTACTTTCTACTACGGCACTACAGAGCTTTCACAGTGTGCTTCCCAGTACTACTTTGCACTAGAAAGCTTGCACAAAGTACTTCCCAGCACTCCTTTGTACTAGAGCTTACAAAAAGGATATCCCAGTACTACTTCGTTCTACAGAGCCTTGCACACAGTACTTCCCAGTACTACAATGTACTACAGAGCTTGCACAAAGTACTCCCACTACTACTTTGCACTACAAAGCCTGCAAAAAGTACTTCCCAGTACTACTTTGCACTACAGAGCTTGCAAAAAGCAGTTCTCAGTACTACTTTGCACTACAAAGCTTGCACAAAGTACTTCCCGATACTACTTTGCACTACAGAGCTTGCACAAAGTACTTCCCACTACTACTTTGCACTACAAAGCCTGCAAAAAGTACTTACCAGTACTACTTTGTACTACAAAGCTTGCACAAAGCACTTCCCGATACTACTTTGTACCTCAAAGCTAGCACAAAGCACTTCCCAATACTACTTTGTACTACAAAACAAATACTTCCCAGTACTACTTTGTACTACAAAGCTTGCACAAAGTACTTCCCAGTACTATTAAGCTTGCAACCGGTACTTCCCAGTACTACTTCGTACCACAGAGCTTGCAGAAAGCAGTTCCCAGTACCACCTTCTTCAGATGCAACCCTTTCGCACAAAATGAAAATCGAACGGCAAAAACTGCTGTAAAATTGCGGTTTGGAATGTCTCTGTGTAAAGCTTCTGTGTGTAAAAAGCTTGTGTGTGTGTGTGTAAAAGCTCCTCTGTGTAAAAGCTCCTCTGTGTAATAAAGACTTCTCTGTGTAAAAGCTTCTGCCTGTAAACACGTCTGTGTGTAAAAGCTTCTGTGTGTAAAAGCTCCCGTCTGTAAGTGTAAAAGCTTGTCTGGGTAAAAGCTTCTTTGTGTAAAAGCTTTTTTCTGTGCAAAGGCTGCTTTGTGTAAAGACTTCTCTGTGTAAAAGCTCCTCTGTCTAGAGACTTCTCTTTGTAAAGGCTTTTTTTCTGTCTAAAAGCTTCGGTGTAAAGACTTCTGTGTCTAGTAAAAGCTTCTGTGTAAACGCGTCTTTTTGTAAAAACTGTTCTGTGTAAAAAACTTTTCTGTGCAAAAGCTTCGGTGTAAAGACTTCTGTGTGTAAAAGCTTCTGTGTAAACGCGTCTTTTTGTAAAAACCGCTCTGTGTAAAAAACTTTTCTGTGTCAAAACTTCTCTCTGTAAACGCCTCTGTGTGTAAACGCGTCGTTTTGTGAAAGCTCGTCTGTGTGTAAAGACTTCTGTGTGCACAAGTCTGTGCAGAAATCTTGCCAAAGAGACCTCTTTTCTAGAGATCTTGTACAGAGATCTTGCCAAGAGGCCTCTTGTAGAGATCTTGTACAGAGACATTGCATAGAGATCTGTTAGGATCTTGCCAAGAGAGCTCTTATAGAGAGCTTGCGCAGAGATCTCTGAAACAGATCTTGCCAAGAGACCTCTTATAGGAAGCTTGCACACAGAGGTTGCCAAGAGGTCCCTTACAGAGATCTTTGGAAATCTCTAGACAGCTTCAACAGAGATCTCACAAAGAGATCTTGCCGAGAGATCTCTTAGAGAGCTCTTGTAAAGAGATCTTGCCAGGACACCTCTTGTGAAGATCTTGCACAGAGACATGGCATTGAGATCTGTTGCAGACATCTTGCCAAGAAATCTCTTACATACATCCTGCCAAGAGAGCTCTTATAGAGAGCTTGTACAGGGATCTGATAAAGAGATCAGGGAGCGTGTACAGAGATCTTGCCAAGAGACCTGAATCTTAGAGATCTGCACAGAGATCTTGCCAAGAGGTCTCTTACAGAGATCTTGCCGACAAAACTCTTGTAGAGATCTTGTACAGAGAGATGGTGAAGAGAGCAGCTATCTTGTTCTCATCATCCTCAACATCATCATCCTCAATAACATCATCATCATCATCATCACCACCACTACCACCATCATCATCATCATCATCATCATCATCATCATCATTATCTTCTTCTTCTTCATCTTCATCGTCATCTTCATTCTCATCATCATCATCATCATCAACAACATCATCGTCCACAACATTGTCATCCACATCATCCTCATCATCATCATCATCATCATCATCCTCATCATCATGATCATGATCATCATCATCATCATCATCATAATCATCATAATCATCATCATCATCACAACCATCCTCAACATTATCATACAGTAGTATCCTTACACACCCACACTGTTTGGGGTCTCTTGCCGGGATACTTGTTCATATATTATTTATGGTTATTGGCTGGAGGGTAGTTTGTGGGGGGTGATCAACGCGCTACATAATGCAGTGGGCTTGATAATGATGGTTCATCAGTGGCAAAATGAGCGTGATGGCCACTGTTGCAGTTTGGAATCGCCGCACCTATCTTGCCTCCTAAAACAACAACATGAAAGGACTCCAACACCACCTATCCTTCATAGTCTCTGAAAAGCCTGTCCCAAGGTGCCCAGAAAGAACAAAACTCCGCCACCAATCCTTAGAACTGCAGCTGCCAAAAAAGAACATCAACCTGCCCTCCAGGCTTGTAGAATGGGGTGGATGTGGCCCAATTTTGGAGCCCCGTCTTTTGATCTAATACGAATCAATTTCATATTAAAGGGATGGGATGAGTTGAACGAAACACATGAGGAACACCCCATAATCAAGCAGCAACATTGTATGACCCTCAAACATGGCCAGGTACCCATTCAGTCCATGTGAATGACCAATGCTGACAGCCCAATAGCCAGGAATATTCTGGCACAGCACAAGTCAGGTGTTGCTGGAATGGTTTGACCTGATGACCTGGGAATCCTGCGATCTGCCCATACTGAATTTCCAGAAACCTTTGAAACCTGAGTTTCTCAGGTCTTCGACGAATCTGATCCAGATTGATACCCTGTAAACTGTCCCATCTCATACTGGTTGACAAGTAACGGTTAGATACGGTCAGTAAATATGGCCATTATGGGTTGCAATGATTCCCTAAAAAACAGTTCTTGCAGCCCCATCTTTTCACCCACTAAGAGAGGTATGTTGTTCATGGCACACATGGCGTCATGATGGTATTTGTTGCATGTGTCCAACAACGGTCGGTCGGGTCACAATCAAAACACAATGAGTGAACGTGTTGCTGTTAGCATGTTTCTTGCCAGATGTATCTCAACATCAACTGAGAAATTTCAATCATATCTTGTGCATACGACCATGTTCCAGGACGAGGACCAGATCGCGGCCTCAGCACTCTTTTTTCCTAGGGCGTAACAACTTATGACGTAGTTGAAAGTTACAAAAGAAGTTCAAGGGCAAAGCAACTTATGACATAGCGGAAAGTTACATAAGAAATTCGAGGGCGTAGCAACGTTTGACGTAGTGGAAAAGATACATTGGAAATTCAAGGGTGTAACAACTTAGGACGTAGTTGCAAGTTACATAAGAAATTCAAGGGCGTAGCAACTTATGACGTAGCTGAAAGTTACATAAGAAACGCAAGGGCGTAGCAACGTATGACGTAGTTGAAAGATACATAAGAAACTCAAGGGCGTAGCAACGTTTGACGTAGTGGAAAGATACATAAGAAAATCAAGGGCGTAACACCTTAGGACGTAGTTGCAAGTTACATTAGAAATTCAAGGGCGTAGCGACGTATGACGTAGTTGAAAGATACATAAGAAAATCAAGGGCGTAACACCTTAGGACGTAGTTGCAAGTTACATTAGAAATTCAAGGGCGTAGCAACGTATGACGTAGTTGAAAGATACATAAGAAAATCAAGGGCATAACACCTTAGGACGTAGTTGCAAGTTACATTAGAAATTCAAGGGCGTAGCAACATTTGACGTAGTGGAAAAGATACATAGGAAATTCAAGGGCGTAACAACTTAGGACGTAGTTGCAAGTTACATAAGAAATTCAAGGGTGTAGCAACTTATGACGTAGCTGAAAGTTACATAAGAAACTCAAGGGCGTAGCAACGTATGACGTAGTGGAAAGATACATAAGAAAATCAAGGGCGTAACACCTTAGGACGTAGTTGCAAGTTACATTAGAAATTCAAGGGCGTAGCAACTTATGATGTAGTTAAAAGTTACATAAGAAAATCAAGGGCGTAGCAACGTATGACGTAGTCGAAAAATACATAGGAAATTCAAGGGCGTAACAACTCAGGACGTAGTAGCAAGTTACAAAAAAATCAAGGGCGTAGCAACTTATGACGTAATTGAAAGATACATAAGAAATTCCAGGGCGTAACAACTTAGGACGTAGTTGAAAGTTACACAAGAATTCAAGGGCGGAGCAACGTATGACGTAGTTGAAAGATACATAACAAAATTCAATGGCGTAACAACTTTGGGACATAGTTGAAAGTTAGAAAAGAAATTCAAGGGCATAGCAACTTGTGAGGTAGTTGCAAGTTACAAAAAATCAAGAGCGTAGCAACTTATTAGGTAGTTGAAAGATGAAAGATACATAAGGAATTCAAGGGCGTAGCAACTTATGACGTAGTTGAAAGGAACGTTATTGACCCGCCAACCCAGCCCATCCATTGTCTTATCAAAGTCACCGAGCATCACGTAAGTGAAGGTGCCAAGGGGCGTTATTTCCCCCCCCCACCCCAAACCCCACGAAACACCAACATTCGTGGAGAAAGATGCACCAAAACACGCCGTGCCTATGGGAATTGCGCAGAGAAAAGTGCGCGTTTTCAACCCGACCGAGCCTCCAACAAGGGTGTTGTCCCCCGGCGTGTGTCCAGAAAGTTTGCACATGCGGACAAACCATAATCAGGAACTTCATCAGGCAATGGATGTTTATGATCAAGAAGTACTGAACGTGGGTGGATGACCCGTCATACTATTGGTTGAGTTCCACTGGGTTTGATATTTCTGTTTTGGATATCCCCATGAGTTCTCACATTGTTGATATGCGATATGCTGGTTTGCCAGTGTGATGAATGGGCAGTCTAAAACAACATCACATTGAAGCAAACCCATAATCGCGGGGTTGTAACCCAAAGGGTGCTACTAGTGCTTCATTTCCTGATGGATAGTTGTCTATGTATATATATATATATATGTATATATACATATTATTCAGTGATATTCAGTGACGCATAGAACAGTAATATCATCGTATGGTATTTCAAAAAATCACATGTTCAACAAATGTAAACCAGTCTCGGATTCCAACCCCAAAAAAAGACCTCGCCATTGCAGCTCATGGCTCGTCGACAGGGCCTGGCTTCCTTCCGCACAGTGCGCGCAGTGGCCCCGCAGCGACGCAAAGGTCCCCCTTGGACACTCTCCACAGGTGAGCCCCACGCGGCCATCAGAACAGCTCCCTGGAGAACCACCTCACCGCTTCGTGGCCATTGGAACCGCAAAGTCACCAACGGCAAAGACATTGTGACACCAAAAAATATGGAGTTTGAAGTATCAATAAATGGTGATGTCATGGGAAAATGTGGAGGAATATACAGGAAAAGACGGATATGTGTATATGTACATATATATATATATATGTATATTGTGATTTCAGTATTTGGGTTGCCAATCCCTTTCTTCATGGCCGCCATTTCAAGGTCAAGGAGGGGTTTGACGTACGTGCGAGTGCCTGCGAGTGGAAAACCGGGCACCGGGAAGGAGGGCCCCTACCTTTGTGTGATATCCCCAGGAATCCACATTGGTAGCGGATTCCAAGAGCTCCTTGGAGACAGCTTGAGGTGGACATCGCGAAGAAGTCCTTGGATCTAGTGTCTCCGGTAAGGAGGTGATTCAGTGGAACCTTGGTAAGGGGGCGACATCATGTCAGGTGAAGGTGAGGGAACCGGCAGTCAGAGTTTGGGCAACTCTGCATCCTTCCTTCCTTGGCATTTGATACCATCCTTGATCCTGGAGAAACTGATCTTTCATAATATGCTCGTCGTTTAGAGTTTCTCGCCGGCATTTGGCCGACCGAACATCTCCATCATCTGGCACCACGTGCAGCGATGCTTTGCAAGGGTTCCGCCTTTCAAAAGTTGCTTCGTGTCAGTCCTGAGAAGTTGAAGGTGAATTCCCAGGAGGGAGTCAAGCTGATCGTGACTACTTTAGGTGGTGTCTGGGGGAAAACAACTCTGGAGACAAAGTACGAGAAGTTTGAGAAGGCTCTATATGGGATTTCACAGAGAAGTGAGGAGAGCAATGATTCATATCTCGCTCGACACGAGATTCTGTTTGAAGATGTCATCTCACAGGGGGCGACCTTGACGGACATGCGAGCCTATGTTCTTTTGAGGAACTCCTCATTGTCTGCAGAAGACAAAAAGCGTGTCCTGGTTGAATCCAAAGGGGATCTGAAATACGATACCGTGACATCTGCAATCAGAATGTTGGGCGCAAAGTTCTTTCATGATGTTCAAGGACAACAGAAACAATACAAAAACAAAACATATGATGTCAATCATGTTCAAGAGACGGAAGAGGACAACACGTTCTATGATGAGCAGATCTACATGTCATCGATGGAAACATCAGACCTTCCTGAATTTGTAGTGGAACAGTTCATCCAAGAGGGTGATGAAGATGCGTTGACGGTTCAACAATTCGAGGAAGCACTGATTGATACAGTTCAAGGAGATTCAGAAATGACTGCATACATGAGTGCATATGTAGATGCTAGAAAAAGGCTTTCAGAGAAATCGAAAAGCCGAGGGTTCTGGCCCACTCGGGGCAAAGGATTTGGGAAAAAAGGGAAACAGAAGCATTCTTTCAATTCTTTCAACCGAAACCGCAAACCACTGGCACTGCGGATCGCCGAGAGCGCATGCAGATTGTGCGGAGTGAAGGGGCATTGGAAAGCTGAATGCCCCCGACGTCAGTCCATGAGCTCTTCGAATCAATCCAAACCGCAAGCTGCGAATGTGATGATTTCTGCGACAGAAGTTTCGGATGATGATGCTGACTGTTTTCTGGTTGAGAACGTGTCCGATCACCCAGTGTCCCTGTCTGATGCCGCCCAGGTGCATGTCCATGATGCCCAAATAACACATAACCATGACTGTTTTGTGTGTGTGTGTGTTTGGAAAAGGGGATAAGATGGGATCTAATAGTGGGGATAAGCACTCTGGAACTTTTTATAAAAGGGTTTCCAGCCGACTGCATACGCTTCTTCGGAAGCCAAATCCCAGCTGCCCTGCAAGGTGTCCTGAAGGCACCGCTGACCTGTCAAACCCCTCCCATGAGACGATGCCTGAGAGAGCCCTGCCGAAAGCCACCGTGTCCAACACGTCTGAACGGATCGCTCCTCATGTTCCGGTGATGTGGGAAAAGATTCGTGAAGCTCAAACATCATGTGAAACTGCCATGTTTGCCACCACCAAGACTGTAGGAATTGTGGACTTGGGAGCCTCCCAGACTGTGATGGGACAGCAACAAGTTGCCGAATTTCTTGCGAGTCTGCCTGAACATGCCCGGCAGATGGTGTTCGAACAGCCAGCCCAGATGACGTTCCGTTTTGGAAACAACAGTGTAGTTCCTTGCCATAAAGCCATGTTTGTGCCTGTTGACAAGTATTGGATTAAGATTGCTATTGTTGAAACCAAAACACCGTTTTTAATCTCCAACAATGTGTGTCGAAGCTTGGGTGCAGTGATTGATACCAGCAAACAAAATGTTTTCTTTCGCCATTTAGGAGTCACCATGCCATTGATGTTGTCCGGGAAAAAGCTGTTTCTTCTAGATCTCAGCGAACTCATTGCACAGAAGCCTCCGGTTCCCGTGGAGCGAACATCCGAGTTCAGTCAAAAGGATGAAACTGTGTTGACCTGTGCATGTCCTGAGAAGTCTCTTGATGATTCTTTGGAAAACACACCAAACAATGAAGAGCTTCAGGAAAAGTTGACAGATGCTCCATGTCAACCATACCAACCATGCCAGTTGACAGAACCAATCTGCCATAGTGAAGAAACCAGCATTTGCGACTCTCCACAGATCGTTTTGGCCACAAGTGACGCTCCGTTCTCGTGTCCTGACTCCAAGTGGTGTCCCATTGCAGATAGATCGTCCTGCCATGTCTCAGTCCAGCCTTGCCAAGCGCTTCGAGGCCGTGACTTCCAAGGTCGCCAACGATGTTCAGGATCAAGAGCTCGACCAAATGAGCTTCAAGCAATTGGAAGAGCTGCAGATCCGCTTCGGACAGGCCAAGCTCGGCCAGACGTTCAAGCAGGTGGTGACGGAAGATGGACGATACTGCCAATGGTTTCTCAGCCGTTATGGGGACAGCCAGAAAGCCGAGCACCGGTCATTCATCCGGTTTCTGACTCTCTGGATCGAACGTCAGGAGCTTGTGAACAACATGGAGCCAGCCGCCGACAGCACGACGATGCCCAAGGCCAAAGCCAAGAGCAAGGCTGTGCTCAAGGGTCCTGCGAGTTCAGTGATCGATCTCGAGGACGAGGAGGATCTATGGGACACCATCACAGACAGTCCCCCGGTGTTGGCTCCCACGCTGGAGAATCAGAATGCCCAACGCATCAACAACATCGAGATGCTCCTGAGCCAGATTGTGAGTCAGCTGCAGACGCTGACCCCGAGCGTGCCAGAGGATCAGTGAAGTCTCTGACGGATCAGCAAATTAAAATGCTCGAAGATCGCATGCTTGAGTTCAATGCCTTCATCCAAATGATAGGTCAAGATAGACATGATAGCCTGACAACACATGACCTCCAGCCTAATTGGGTGCATCAGGAAATGCAACAATACTTTGCAAAACGAGGTGTTCAAGGTAAGCTCATCATGAATTCGGGGCCCCGTTGTGATGTTCTTGAGATCTACTGTTCTAGTGACAGCCAATTGACAAAGCAATGCATCCGTCAGGGCTTGCGAGCTATCCGCTTTGGCCTGAAAGATGGAGACCTTGCCACTTTTGAGGGTCGTTGCAAACTGTATGATGTTCTCATCCGGTTTCGGCCAAAGCATGTGTGGATGTCTCCCCGATGTAAAGCTTGGTGTAAGTGGAACCAATTTAATGCTGGTAGATCCCTCAAAGCAGCTGAGAAGGTTCTCCGTGCTCGCGAAGAAGATGCTGTGCATCTCTTGCTGTGTGGTGCGATGTTTGCTCATCAGTGTGCCATGGGTCCCAAATACCATTTCCACCTGGAACAGCCGATAGGATCGGACATGCTGTTTCAAGAACCGCTTCAGATCATTGTGGATAACACCATGAAAGTATGTTGTGATCTTTGTACTGCTGGTCATCTGAGACACCCCAATACAGGTGATGTTCTCCAAAAGGGGCTTCAAATATTGACCACCTCGAAAATCATGGCCAGAGGATTACAACCGTATATCTGTTCCAGGAATCACCAACATACGCCAGTTGCCGGGTCATATCGCAAGCTTGATGGTACTTCCGGCCGAGTCTCAGAATATTCAGAGCTGTATACTCAGATGTTTGCCATGAAGCTAGCCCGAGCCATTCAAGCCAACATTCAAGTTCAAGAACGTACCATGGCCTCCAGGCAAGATGTGGTTTTTGCAAAATGAAATGGAAGGGACGAGTGACGAACCTGAGAGCAAACGACGTCGTTTGAGTGCCAAGACGTCCAATCCTCCAGGGTATGCACCCGCTGTCAGCTCCGTTCCAAATGCACCAGAGACAACTCCTCCGGAGATTGAAGTCCATGCTGAAAAGATCCCACAGGTGGATACTGTCAAACAGGTTCTCATGGAAGCTTTGCAACAAGCTCCTAGGGTAGGAAAAGTGGTTCTCCAAAATGGATCCCTGCTTGAGCGACTTCAAGCGATGTATCCGGATTATAGCATCCGAGTTGTCGAACTTTGCAAAGGGGCAGATCGTTTTCGAAAGCCACCCATCAAATTGGCTCCTCGCGAGGCCCCGTGGCGCATGACCTTGTGTTTGCATCGTCATCACCTTGAGCCTTGTGAGAATCATGGTTGGATCAATTGGGAGACATATAGCATGCGACGTTTGTGTAGCGCATCACCACCATCAAGAATCATGATTTCCATCTTTGCACAACAAACCAACATGCAAAGTTCCAACAACCGCCAACTGGAGAACTCCAATACTGATGAACCCCATGCCAAACGAATCCGCTCAGAGCCAATTGTTGTCCCTGAAGTTGCCAGTGATAAACTTGATATCAGACCACCAACAGAAACAGCTCCAATCATTCCAGAGACAGTCAATCCTATACCACCTGCCGATTCAGTGACAACCAGCGACCAAGCTTCCATTTCCAAGTCCTATCAAACTCATGGTGATCGATATCTACAGTTGAAACCGGCTGAACGACACTGGATTTCAAAGATTCATCATAACCTTGGACATCCGAGCCCTCAGAAACTGAAGCTTGTCTTGAGTCAGCAAGGCTATGCGCCCGAAATAATTCAAGGGGTTGATGATTTCCGATGTTCCACTTGCCATGAGCTCCAACAGCCCAAAATTTCTCGTCCAGCGGCTCTGCCAGAAGACAGTGAGTTTAATGATTGTGTTGGTTGTGACTTGATTACATGGACCTCACCCAAAACTCACAAACAGTTTCAGTTTCTGCATTGCATAGATTCAGCGACCAATTTCCAGTTGGCCATGCCTGTTTTTCGTACTGATGCTCAGTCCCTGTTCGATGCACTGCAAAATTGCTGGATTTCTTGGGCCGGGCCATGCAAGCAACTGGTGATAGACAATGCCTCCGGTTTGTGCTCAGAACTGTTCACCAAGTTGACCCAAGGGCTTGACACCCATTTGCGAGTGGTCGCGGCTTTCGCCCATTGGCAGCTTGGGCGCACTGAACGTCATGGAGATATCCTCCAGCATATGTTGTCCAAACTAGACCATGATTTCCCGATTGATGATTCCGACAACTTCAAGACAGCCCTACGACAGTGTTGCAATGCGAAGAACTCATTAGCCAGGCATAAAGGTTACACACCCGAAATCCTTGTCCTTGGAAAAGCTCAAAGATTGCCTGGTAGTATTTGTGAAGATCCTTTGCAACCGTCCCACTATCTTGCAGAATCAGAAACACCTGAGGGAATATCATTTCGTCAAAATTTGGCCAAGAGAGACTGTGCCCGAGTTGCCTTTATCAAGGCAGACAACGATGAGAGACTTCGCCGTGCGTTTTTGCGAAGACAGAGACCACATAGAGGTCGTCTCGACAGTGGAATGTTTGTCATGCTTTGGCGACCACAAAGGGGTGAAGCCCCCGGCCAATGGCTTGGACCTGCACGTGTGATCGTGCAAGAGGGTGATTCGATTGTGTGGATCTCTCATGCTAGCAGGGTCTACCGAGTGGCTCCAGAACATGTTCGATCCCTCTCAGAAAGGGAAGCACAATCTCAAGCTGAAGCTCTTTCTCAAGGAACTATGAGCTCTCCTTTTTCCAATCATGGTAAGGGCATTTTTCAATATGAGGATCTGACAAATCAACCAAATCCACCACTTGATACACCCGATGACACATCTATCAACATGAACAATCCGCCAGTGAATCCATCAGAAAATCCACCAGCAAACATAGATTTGACCAATCAACCAGATTCAGAGCCAAGCATGCCACCAATCTCAGATAACTCCAGTGAATGTGTACCGACAACGCCCCTTAGTAATATCCAAGGTAACGATCAACCAGAACAATCCAATCCTGCACCACATGAAATACCTGTTCCTGAAGCCAATGACGATGAATTGTGTCTGGAAGACACCTGGATTTGCCAAGAGCATATGTTGCTGAGAGTTCATCACAGACCGCGATATACCGCTTTTGATCCCAGTACATGTGATGATTGTCCAATCAATATCCTGACCATTGGTAGTCAACGTACCACCACTGGACAACCAGAAGACCAAAGATCATGGTCCTATACGGACGACTGGGGTCAAGATGATGCGTCGTGGTCAATGTCTTCTCCGTGGACTGGAGTCACCGTGTTTCCAATCATAAGTGATGGTGGCCAGGCACTCCAAGTTGAAGATGCTGATGTTCTACATGTAGAAGAAAACCAAGGGTTTGAATGCACTGTTTTTCTCACACAACATGATTGTGACCAAGTCCGCGATCAGCCTGATATGTTCATCACCCTTGCGGCAGCAGCGGCAAAACGCCAGAGAGCCGAAGTGAAGCTCAAGGATCTCACACCAGCACAGGTAGCCGAGTTTCAAGCTGCGAAGAACAAGGAGATAGACCAATGGCTATCAACAGACACTGTCCGTAAAATACTTCGTGACAGAATCCCCGAAAGAAACCTCCTTAGATGTAGATGGGTCCTCACGTGGAAGGATCTGGATCCTACTGAAGCTGCACAAGAAGGTCGGTCCCATAAGGCTAAGGCCAGGTTAGTCATATTGGGATATGAAGACCCAGATCTGACGGAGATCCCACGGGATTCACCGACCCTTCAAAAGGAGTCACGATCATTATTACTGCAGTTCTGTGCCTCAAAAAGGTGGTGTATCCGAAGCTTCGACGTCAAAACGGCGTTCCTCCGTGGTTCTCGCCGTGACAATCGCATTCTAGGCATAGAGCCTCCCTCTGAAATGCGAGCCAGACTTCACTTGAAGGAAGCTGAAGTGTGTGAGCTTCTTAAATCAGAATACGGGTTGGTGAACGCACCTTTTCTCTGGTACACAGAATTGAAAGAAACACTGTTGTCCTTGGGATTCAGCATGTCACCATTTGACCCATGCCTTTTGTCCTTCAAGATACAGATGGCAACATCAACGGCATCCTAGGAACCCACGTTGACGACGGCCTTTGTGGTGGTAACCATCACTTCGATGCGGCAATTGACAAGCTGGAGCAAAAGTTTCCTTTCGGAGCCAAGAGACAGAGAGACTTCTTGTTCACGGGAATACATATTGTCCAAGACGACAATTATGATATCCATTTGGATCAGAAAGAATATGTACGTGGAATTGAACCCATCCAAATTGATAGAACCCGACGCAAACAAGAACAGTTGGATGTCACAGAAACCGAAAGGCAAGGTCTTCGAGGCCTCATTGGTTCGCTCCAATATGCAGCAACCAATAGTCGTCCAGATATAGCTGCCCGTTTGAGTTTCCTGCAATCGAAAATCAACTGTGCTAAGATCCATGACCTGCTTGAGGGAAATCGTTTACTTGGTGAAGCCAAAAAGCATGCCGAAGTCAAAATTACTATATCAAGTATTCCCCTTGAACAAATAAGAATGGTGTCTTACTCTGATGCTTCGTTTGCAACAAGAGAGAAACAACAGAGTCAAAAGGGTGGTCTTGTTCTGGCCGTTCATGAGAAAATCTTTGACCAACAACAAGCTGTTGCAAGTCCGTTGTGTTGGTTTTCCAAAAAGATTGATAGAGTAGTTGCCAGCACACTTGCCGCCGAGACTTTTGCGTTGTCATCCACTGTAGACCTTCTCAACTGGGTCCGCCTGTCGTGGGCATGGATTCAGGATCCTAGGATACCATGGAAGCAGCCTGAGCAAGTGTGGACAAGATCTCCAAAGAGTATCACAGTAGTGGACTGTAAATCCTTGTATGATGTGATAACAAAGAATACCACTCCTCAATGCCAAGAACACCGAACACTCATTGAGGCTTTGGTCATTAAAGATCATGTCCGCCATGGCATTTGTCCCCACTGGGTACATAGTGCTGCTCAACTCTCTGATGCGTTGACCAAATCCATGGACTGTTTTCGACTTCGTGACTTCCTGCAGCATCGGCATTGCTGCCTCCATGATGTCGATGAAGTCTTGAAACAAAGAGCTGACCGGAAAGCTCAAAAGATGTGGCTCTCTGATACTGTTTCCACAGCACAGCAAAAGCCTTCTCCAAGACCATTGGGGTAACAAATATTATAAAGATAAAATAAAATACTGAAATTTTGGGAGTGTGATTATTTGGGTTGCCAATCCCTTTCTTCATGGCCGCCATTTCAAGGTCAAGGAGGGGTTTGACGTACGTGCGAGTGCCTGCGAGTGGAAAACCGGGCACCGGTATCTTGTGGCCATAGGTGTGGCATTTTATCCGGTTGTGATTGTGGACAATCCTATTCATCTTGGTTCAGGAGGACCCCATTTCTTTTGTGATTGGTTTGCAGCAGCTTGGGAAGCTGCCTTGTGGAAGGAGGGCCCCTACCTTTGTGTGATATCCCCAGGAATCCACAGTATATACATATATATATATATATATATGTGGTCTTTGTACCCTTAACATAGCTATGGAAGCCTGAGCATTGACCCAAGTATCAAAAATTGCGAATATGTTGATAGTATTTTGAATTATCAGAGGATTGCTGGGCAAGTCATGCATACAAGACCTGAAAATATTACAAGAGCCCAGGAAGTTGGGCGCAGGCCATCGAACTCTGAAAACAAACTTGACCGCCATTGAAAAATGAATGGTTCAAGCCACAAAAAAGAAAATGTAGGAAGCCCTCTGGTCTAGTAGGGAGTCTCCAAAATGTGTGAGAAGTTTGGCTTCCCCATGCTGACATGGATCATGAAATCGGAAGATGCTGTCGCTTCCTGATTGGGGCCTCACAAACACAGGTGTTCAACCATAAACGGGCTACTCCAAATCATTCATGGTGCAGAGTACATATATATATATATATATACATATATTACACATATATATATATATATACATACCCCCATTTTAGTTGCTATATGTCTAAATCCCCTGTGTTTGATGCTTCAACAAACCTGGCAGGGGCACCTGGGCAATGGTCTCGGCATCGATAGATGGTCAGCGGAGCCGTTGGATGGCTGTTGTATCCTGAAACGGAGAGAGTCTGCGGACGGTTGGATGTTGGTTGATAGTGTCCTTTCGAAAATGGGAGATTGAACCAAAAAAATTAGATATGGTGGGTTCACCAGCAATTTAATGATGATTGAAACGGATATGAGATGTGTACTATGGGTTTCTACATATTCACCAACCATAGTACTTTGAGTGTGCCAATAGGCGATTCACCACCAGAAAATGTTGCTATTTTGAGGGGGGGGCATATGATCAATGAGTGGATGCAATGGGGTACCCTATTTTCAAAACATGTGAGCCACCGACAAAAGACTAGAGTAGCAAGGTGTGAAAAGGCGACATGAAGACAAGGGACCACCCATTTACAAATAGAAAAGAATGTCCACCACTCCGACACAGACACACATGTACTTTTTTTTTAACACAATATTCTCCCTGTTTCTATTTCCCACTTTTTTTGTTCACTCAAACCTTTAGATCATGTACCAGTACCATCATGTACCTGTTCAGGTGAAGCAGCCAATAGTCTGTCCTTTTTTTAAACCTTTTAAAAACAGGAGCAACATGAAAAACCTTGCAAGATTCCCAGAAAGTGCTGATCAGTAAGAGTTGCCACCAAAGGTGCCATGACAAATCCTACCTGTCAAAGTGCCGGTCCAGGTGCGGTGCGATGAATGGTGCCGCCCTTTCTCAGGTTTACTACTCCAGGATTGGCCATATGTTACTGTAATGTTACTGTAACTAAATCAACTAATGGTTATCACCATGATCTTGAAATATACTATCTTCGGGCCCAATCACCCAAGGATATCGGTAGTTCAAATGGCTCTTCCCAGAACTGGGCATGCTTCTATGTTACCCAACAGTTCTCTGCTTCGGATCATGAAAATCCCCCATTTCAAGATACCCCCATTCAATCCCAGCATCCTTGCAGAAGAAACGGACGTTGCACACCAGCATCGCTTTCGTTGACCGGTAACGTGGCGATCAGCAGCCCTTCAGCGGTGCTGCCGATGGGGCAAGAGAGGCCCTTAATGCAAGGAACGCATTGCCCCTCCATTTCCTCAGATTGTCCGGGTTTGACCCCAAGATGGACAGTTTGATAGGGACCACAATGGAATGGGACGGAATGGGATAGCCTTTTTCCAGCTCTGTTGGTCAATGGGTTGGTCGTAGCAAGGTTTTGTTAACCAAACACCCCGTTTTTCCCCAAACAGTTTACTGTTGGGGTTCTCAATTCTCTCTTAAGAGGTGTCCGCCTCTGTCCAGGTGCTGGTGTCCGACCCTCCGAAGTTTCAGAATTCATTTGTCTCCCAGTCTCACTTCATGTGTCTCCCAGTCTGGCTGCTGGTGTCCGGTTCTCTTCACTTGTCTCCCTTCATTTTTCTCCCGGTCTGGCTGGCTCCGGATCTCTGTCTTCACTTATCTCCCTTCATTTGTCTCCCTTTACTTGTCTCCCCCATCCGGCTGGTGGCGTCCGGCTCTCCGGATCTCTGTCTTCACTTGTCTCCTTTCATTTGTCTCCCAGTCTGGCTGGTGGTGTCCGTCTCTCCGGATCTCTGTCTTCACTTGTCTCCCTTCATTTGTCTCCCAATCTGGCTGGTGGTGTCCGGCTCTCCGGATCTCTATCTTCACTTGTCTTGCTTCATGTGTCTCCCAGTCTGGCTGGTGGTGTCCGGCTCTCGGGATCTCTATCTTCACTTGTTTTGCTTCATTTGTCTCCCAGTCTGGCTGGTGGTGTCCGGCTCTCCGGATCTCTGTCTTCATTTGTTTTGCTTCATTTGTCTCCCAGTCTGGCTGGAGGTGTCCGGCTTTCCGGATCTCTGTCTTCACTTGTCTCCTTTCATTTGTCTCCCGGTCTGCCTGGTGGTGTCCGGCTCTCCGGATCTCTGTCCTAGTCTTCACTTGTTTTGCTTCATTTGTCTCCCAGTCTGCCTGGTGGTGTCCGGCTCTCCGGATCTTTGTCTTCACTTGTCTCCCTTCATTTGTCTCCCAGTCTGGCTGGTGGTGTCCGGCTCTCCGGATCTCTATCTTCATTTGTTTTGCTTCAATTGTCTCCCAGTCTGGCTGGTCGCCTCGCTTGTGAAATCTCCTCGGTCGCCACCTCGGTGGTGCAGGTGCTTTCAATGCTTTGAGGGAAGAAGCGAGACAAGCACCGGAACCCAAGCCGGAACCAGGAGGAACCAAAAAATCATGATGGAACAAAGACCGTTTCTAGCAAGAATGGAGAACCCCATTCAGCTCAAGAGCTGTTTGGGGAAATATGGTGAGTTAACGGGGATCGCTGTGGTCGGTGAGTTTCGCAGGCTGCAATGTGGCTGAGCCACATATTTTAACCCGAGATATTATAGGACATGGTTGATTAAGTGGTTGAATTCAAGGTTTATTGTGGTTATCGGGCAATTATCTATGGTTAGTGCTGGTTGGCTCCTCGCTTCACACCATTAATAGTGGTTTTACAGCTAATAGTCAAAGGCTTTGGTTACTTAACAACGGGTAGTGATGGTATATAACGATGCTGCAGATGCTTAACTCATGGTTGATGGCTGGTTTATTGAAAGGGACGACCATGGTTGATACACATACACTCCGGTGATCGTTCACAGTCTGCTGGCTGGAGACCCCCACCTGCTCCTTCACACCCTGCATAGCGCCGGGCAAAAAACAAAATCAAAGAATTAAAGGACCGGATAACCCCACAAGTCAACTCCTTCCAAGAAGCACTAAACAGATGTGAAAATGAGATGGTAAAGGCAGGAAAGAGAGAGGACAT
>BGPT01002449.1:20703-36237 GCA_003297045.1 Symbiodinium sp. clade C Y103 | reverse complement strand
TGGATTGTAAACCAGTGCCATGGTGGAACCCATACTTAGAACATATGTTTTAGATTGTTTTAGTCACTCCGCTGTCGATATCGGAAGTCGGATGTACATGATGCTCTTTAACATGTTGCTTTCCGAAGGACAAATTTCGTCGCTACAAAAGGACTTTTGCCTTTCAAAGACCAAATTCCAACCCAACCAGTTTTATCTTACAAAATGGGATGCCCAAGCAATTGGTACAAAATGAAGGTAACAACCCCAGCTTTGAAGGGCTCAGGATACTCAAATCCAAGTACTGTACGGGGCACAAGGCCTCCCATCCTGGAGTGGAAATTGGCACGGGAATATATAGCCCATTATGTATTCCAGTATATTCCCAGTATATATCCTTCTAATGTGCTCAATTCAGATGGTCAAGGCTGATGTACCCCGGATTTTTTGCCTTTCCCTCGGCTGAGCCCACCGCTCCCCCTGGTCGGCCAAACAAGCTCCAGTTGATGGCCTGGGAGGAGTTGTGACGATTTAGGCAACAAACATACCAAAGGATCGGGGTGACCATCTCTGGTTGATCAGAGAGTTTATGAATTGACAAGAAGAGGCATTGCACTCATTGTACTGCAATCTCTCTCTCTCTCTTAGCTCTCTTAGCTCTCTTGCTCTCTTAGTTCTCTTAGCTCTCTTGCTCTCTTAGTTCTCTTGCTCTCTTAATCTTTTGCTCTCTTGCTCTTTTGCTTTCTTGCTTTTTTGCTCTCTTGCTCTCTTGCTCTCTCTCTCTCTCTCTCTCTCTCTCTCTCTGACGGGTCGGTTGGAATTGCTTTTGTTGCCGGATGGGAGTCTCGCAAATAATCTCCTCGAGGAAAAAGAAAGCGTGAAAGAGAGGTATGAAGAAACAAAAACCGTACGAAAAGAGGAACGGGTGCGCAAAAAAAGTCAAGAAGGTGAGAAAGAAAAAATAGCTGAGAAAAGTAAGACGGTTCAAGAAAAACATCAAAGGGGAAAAGACACTAAACACGAAAAAACTGAAACAACCTACTCTGCCCTCAGTCCCGACCTTCAAAAAGGAGCTTGGTTGAGCCGTCTTCCAAAGGCCGCGCACTGATGCCTTGGGCGGAAATGAGGAGCGTCAGAAGGACCTCTGTCTGAATATAGTCTAGGGTTCACAAAAAGCACTAAGCTGGCACAAAAACACTCCCCATGCGATGCGATGTCCCACCTCCGTGTCCGTAGGGCTGCAAGTTCATGGCCATAGGGCTGCGATGCGATGTCCCACTCAGGAGCAGGTCGTGGCTGCGGGCGCGCCAGCTGTGACATTAAGCCAGGGACCTTATGGTTACTGCTCTTCTGAACATCAGAGCTGTTGTGGGCAGATTGTGGTGGGTCAAACAACCACATATATACACATATATATATATATACCCTAAGAACCTAAAACCTAAGAATTTGTAGGTTGTGAGTTGAAACCTAAGGTATTGCTACTAAAATATAAAAACCGCGGGTTCTATATGTAAACCTCGGGTTTCCTGCCACAGTTTCATACACAGAAGCTTTGCATACAGGAGCTTTGATAGACTGGGATGTTTACACGTATAAAGAAGGTTTTACACAGGGAGGCTTTTGCACACAGGAGCCTTTCGCGAGGCTTTTGCACAGAGAATTTTTTCACAGAGCATTTTTTTCACAGAGCAGCTCTTACACACAGAAGTCTTTACACACAGCATGTGTTACACTGACAAGCTTTTGCAGCGCGACACCGCTACGCACAGAAGCTCTTACACAGGGAAGCCGTGACACGCAGAAGCTCTTACACCGTTTTGCACCGAGAAGCTTCCACACAGGGAAACTCTTACACAGGGGAGCTCTTACGCAGACAAACTTATACACAGAGCACCTCTTTACAGAGGGAAACCTTTACACAGGGAAGTTTTTGCGGCAAGAAACTTTTACACCGCGTTTTTTTTTACCGAATAGTAATTAGTTGTGGTTGCTATTGTCGTCATCCTGACACGTGATGAATGTAGAAATATAATAGTGGTAGCCGTCATCACCGTCGTCAAAGCAGTTGTATGTCAGCAATACTGCAATACTTGCAATTCTTTGTTGTTGTTGTTGTTGTTGTTGTTGTTGTTGTTGTTGTTGTTGTTGTTGCCCACTGTCCCAGTGTCCCAGTGTCCCAGTGGCACCCGGCGTCGGAAGCAAGGCCCCGACCCTTGTCTCCTACCTTGTCTCCCCCTTATTGTTTCAGATACGAAGGCCGGGGCAAAAAAAATTGAAACTGGGTGGCATGAGAGAATGTTGCTTGTGGTTCCTGCTGTTTTCAATTGACATGGATCCAAAATATCAGCATCAGGAGCTAGGATACCCACAAACATGCACACATGCTGCAATGTATATAGAAATTCTGTTTGGGGTCTACGGGGGTGTAATTTTTTTCTTGCTGGAATCAGGGCTATCCCTTGTATACCTCGTGGAGAAAGCAACGCTTGATATCTTTGGGGATATGAGATGGCTTCGGGTCAAAACGTCAAAACGCGATCGGTACCCTTCTGTTCCCACCAAAATAGCTGGGACTTGTGGATGTTCATTTGACAAATCATTGATTCCAATCCAGCCCCATATACCCATCATGCCCCCATCGCCATGTATCCCATTGTATCCCCAGTTATATCTTCGACGTTTCACGCTTCACCGAAGAGGGGGATGGGATTGGTGACCATCCTTGCTCTACCCACTTATCAATATATATATATATATATACACATATATATATATATACACATATATCTATATATGTGTGTGTGTATATATCTAAATATATATATATATATTAATATAGTAATATATTAATATATTAATATATTAATATATTAATATATGGTCACCGCCCCCTCTAGGGCCTACCTTAGGATACCGTCTGGTAATCAAACGTGGCAAGCTGGGAAACCCCCGAACTGAATGGAGGTTTATAGCTGGGAAAATCCCCCGAACTAAATGGTGGATTTTCCAGCAAGCCATGGTTGAATACCAGAGGGTATCTATAATGTATACATGGGCTACCACCAGTCAAATATAGGAATAGTGAATCCATTTCAAGTCCTTTTTTGGGATCCAAGATGATCCAATCACAGGTTACATCCACCATCCATTTCCTCTTATGGATTGCCAAGTTTCAATCAATCCGGCTTTGCAAACCTCAGTGGTGACTGAGTAAATCTCACCATTTGAATCCATTTGATGATTGCCATGATGGAGTTCAAGATTGAGCTGAAAAACACCCACAAGTTCAAAATCGTGTTTAAAAGGTGGTTCAATCGGATTTCAATATTGCAGAATTCAATATCACTACCAAAACTTAAACACAAAAATAAATCCCACCGAGACACACATTCTGCCAGTGACTCTGCACCAAGTCCCAGGGTGGTGCGCTTCTCCGGACAAGTCTTGCAGAGACTCTGTCCAGTGACATTCTGATAGCTGCCAGCTGTACAGCGGTTGCAGCTTGCAGCCCCAAAGTCCTGGCGCCATGAGCTGAGATGGGGAGGCCCAAAATGATGCTCGTTCTTGATATAGAAATGAGGAGTTTTGCCATGGAGTCAGCGGTGAAAACCCCTTTATTTTCGAACAAATCTAGTTCTCTGTTCACTTCGAACACCATCTCAGAATCCAGCGGTTTCATTGCATTGTAATGGTGAGATATGGTGAGTGGGATTCACAGCTCATGGGTCCTAGAGATCCCAAAAAATGACTACAGGGAGTATAGCCCAAACAAAAAATCTCTCACTTGGTACTGTGGGCACTGCCCAACCGATACTTTTCAGGAATATCTTCTGCTACATGTCTCCTCGACGGAAAAAAAAAAAAACTGGTCAACTGGTAGAGGTGAATCACCCCCAAGCATCCCCAACCCCATAAACTTCAATTGCTCCAATCATCCCCTCTCCGCTCGGCCACGGCCACGCCTCCTGATGTTCTCCCAAGGGACACGGCTCGCAGGCGGTGGACGCGCCGGAACTCTGGAAGGAGCCCGGAGCACAGGAAAGGCAGACTGAGGTGAGGCCCTGGCCATCACGCAAGGGTGCTGAAAAGGAGCCCGAAAGACAGGCCTGGGCAGGGAAGAGACTGGAAAATCTGAGGATTTCAGGGATTTCAACAATGACTCAGCAAAAATTGGGAAGTTCAGCGTTCAAAATTGTGATTTTAACAAGAATTCGGTGCATTTCCACCGGAAATTCAGCTGGAGACTATCGCCACTACTAGCGACCCTGCCAGTTCTCGGGGTAAGACAGCTGGGTGAGTCTCAGGGTCAGACTCTTAGCTATTCAAGTTTTGACCATGGCACACATGGTGGATTGTCTCAAAAAATCTAGAACCCCAAAATCCTAAGGTCTGCAAGTGTTGGCAATCCAATTTTCCCCATGAACATGGCTATAGGAGCATCCAACATTTTTCATATTTTTAGACCATCACATGATTTTTCACCATGGAGAGATCGTTTTTTTAAACCAGCCCAGCCTTGCAGATCAAATTGCTGCTATCACCTTCTCGAGACTCAACGAAAACTTCCTCGGAAGACACGGCGAGGCGACGACCCACTGCCCGGGAGGACTGGAGAAAGACCGTTCCCTTGACATCTTTTAACGCGAAACATGAAGATGTTTGTGGGTCCATCTCGGAGCAAAAGATGGCAAAAGATTATAAAACTATCATTCAGTTTCGGAAAATTACTTGAGCTAGGTGGGCAAAAGGTCTGTGAAAACGCGATGGATTGAATAGTTGGAATGAAATGAAGAAAAATATACCACCATTGCAACTTCAATAGAAAAAACACTCACTTTTTAACCCCAAACTTGCAAAATACAGGTCCGCAAACTCATCTTCGAAGCCAGGTGTTTCAGTTTCCAGCTGCTCACCTTGCATACCAGAGACCAACCATCTGTCGGTTTACCACGTTACCATTGTTGGCATGTCTATGACATGGCACTTATATATGGTGAATGTCAGCCCGGATGCAGATTTACCCTGATAAAGAATCGCCCGGGTTCCCCACCAATTTTTTGTGATCTCAGACCCTGCTACTCTTTTTTAATGGTACTCCCTAATTTTGCAAAGCCGAGTTCAGCAAAATCCCGGGTTTCCCTCCAGTAATCAAACGTGGCAAGCTGGAAAATCCCAATTTATAGATGATTCTCCATTAAACCCCCTATTTTTTCAATCATTTTCCAGCCAGCAACGTTTGATCACCAGATGCTAAATCCCCACGAGCATCCCCATTATCTCCTAGTTATGGTGGTGATATCACCATGATAATCCCAATATTTTGAAGATCGTTTTTTTGATCATTACCACAACTTACTGGTGCTTAGCAGGGAATGAGGGAATGACCTACATAACCATGAAAAAAATCACCCCATTCCCCCATTCCCTACTAAGCACCGGTCACCAGTAAGACAATGTTCATCACTATTAAGCACGAGTAGATCCACGCATCAAGGTGATCTTGAACCACCCTCAAGCCCAGCATCTGTCACTTCGTTGAAGAGTCCAAACTGCGGGAAACATTTCGTGGTGTCCGGCAGCCACTCCTGATGGGCAATGGGCAAGTCCTAGGCGACCAAAATGGAAATTCATTTCTAAAATGAACATATTATACAATTCGTATATATATATATCAAATGTATATAGTTGTTATAATTGAAATAACAGTAACGGTAGTAACAACAATAGTAACAATACGGTCAGGCGCCATCGTTTGCCCGGAGGCGCAATGACGGTCATCATCATCATCATCATCATCATCATCATCATCATCATCATCATCATCGTCATCGTCATCGTCATCGTCATCGTCATCGTCATCGTCATCGTCATCANTCATCATCATCATCATCATCATCATCATCATCATCGTCATCGTCATCGTCATCGTCATCGTCATCGTCATCGTCATCGTCATCATCATCATCATCATCACCAGCATCATCATCATCATCATCATCATCATCATCATGATCATCATCTTCATCATCATCATCTTCATTATCATCATCATCATCATTTTCATGTAACATCATACACACATCAGGATACCCCCCAAACCCCCCCCACCCTAAATGGTAACATACATGATATTACATACATTATATGATATGAGAATGAGCATGGTAACATGCATGAAATCAGAAGAACCACGATGACGTACATGTTTCGAGATTTTACAGGTCATATAATGACATGTAACATCAAACAAACATCAGGATCCCCCCCCCCCCCGCCCACCCTAAATGGTAACATACATGATATTACATACATTATATGATATGAGAATGAGCATGATAACATACATGAAATGAGAATGATCACGATGTACGTACATGTTATGTAGATTTTACAGGTCATATAACGACATGTAACATCATACACACATCAGGATACCCTCCCCAAAACCCCCCCCCACCCTAAATGGTAACATACATGATATTACATACATGATATGATATGAGAATGAGCATGATAACATGCATGAAATGAGAAGAACCACGATGACGTACATGTTTCGAGATTTTACAGGTCATATAATCACATGTAACATCAAACAAACATCAGGATACCCCCCCCAACGCCCCCCCAGCCTAAATGGTAACATACATTATATAACATGCACGATATGATATGAGAATGATGACCCTAACTGCTACATGTTATTTACAACATTCCTGATATGAGAATGAACATGATAGCATACAGGATATGTGAAGAAATCATGATAACATGAGAATGATTGTGATAACGTATATGTTATGTATGTATAGCATGTCATAGATATGAGAAGGAACATGATAGCATACATGATATGAGAAGGATCATGATAACATGAGAATAATCATCATCAGAGAATGATCATGAGAAAATGAGAATGATCAGGATAATATGAGAATGATCATGAGAAGGTACATGTGAGGTTGCTACGACATGTTATATATCTAACAACATGAAACATTATTAAAAGTTTGGGCAAACGATGGTGCCTGCGCGTAACAATAGTACTAATTGTACTAATGATAACCAAAAAAAATGTCCCAATGTCATTATTATTACTATCCAAAGAAGAACTACTTGGTGGCTCAGAATCGTAAGTGGGGTAGTTCATCAAAGCGAACTAAGTGGACATTGCCTCTACTTTCTGGATTTTGCCTGGGGTGAAGTATCCCACTTACAATTCCTGGCATGACCCACCAAGTACGTGTCTGTACATGCCCATGTTTTATAGCAACCCAAAAAGAAAGATGCCGAAAAGTGTGCCATCAGGATGTTGGTTCGACCATTTTTTACCAAACATATTTCCAGGTTTCTCACTTTTCGGCATTGGGGCTCGCCCTCTCCGGGGCCTCCCAAATGTTGCGATGTCCCTTCAACCAAGTGCACGCCACTTCCATGGCCTCACCAATGTTTGTTCAGTCAATGAGAGACAAGTATAGATATATAGAATTCACAGATACATATACTATATATACTATGTATATACATATATCATATTAAAATAATGATGTATAATGGACATTATATATATGATGTATATTATGCGTAATGTATATTATATCTAATGAATATTATATATAATGAATATTATATATAATGTACAGAGGGTATATTATATATAATGTGTATTATGTGTGTTGTTATTACTATATATAATGTATATCATATGTAATGTATATCATATGTAATGTATATTATATGTGTTATTAATTCATATATATATATATATATCATATATCATGTATCTTATATATCATGTATATTATATATCATGTATATTATATAATGTATATTATATAATGTATATTATATATCATGTATATCATATATCACGTACATATAATGCATATTATATATCATGTATATTATATATCATGCATATTATGTATCACGTATATTATATGTCATGTATATTATGTATCACGTATATTATATATAATGTATATTACATATAGTGTATATTACATTGTATATTATATATAATGTATACTATATATAATGTATACTATGTATAATGTATATTATACCTAGTGTACATTAAATATAGAGTCTATTACATATAGTGGATATTGTATAAATCATGAATTATGTAATAATGCATATTGTATATAATGTATATTGTATATGTTGTATATTATATATACACACTATATTTTGCATATATAAACTAAATTGGATAGGCAAGTGTCCAATGTTTCACCTCTCAACTGAAGCCAGTTGCGACCCCGTTTCACTATTTTTGATGGTCCTCCAACGGTGCTTGCTTGGACTGGTTGGTAGCTGGGCTATGTCCCACCATGTCCCACTTATAAGGAATTGTCTATGGTATAATCTATATACGTATACATATACATACATATAATATATTATATGATAAACCATAAAGCAGACTAGCAAAAAGCACATGTCAATTTGCATATGTTTATTAACTATCTGTAATAGGCAATCATAATGTTACATGCGGAGGGCTTCAAATACAATATGTATATACATAATAGTCTACCAATATGCAGCAACCCAATCAAAGCACCAGGAAAGCACAGACTCCTCCTAGTAGAAACCAATTCAACCCGAAAACGCCGGCTGCTGCCATCTAAATTTTGGCTTCTTTCGAAATCTGTTCAGAGCTAGCCGGAGCTAGGTATATGTCTTTGGCTCACCGACCCACTGGCCACAAAACCAAATCAAATCCAAGGCCACAGAAGTGCCGTGCATCTTCTGGTGCAGCAGCAGCTGATTCAGAACCTCCAGCGACTATATAAGCCCCGCCCCGGGCTCCGGATCTGGACATCGTCTGGGGATCAAAGTCACAAAGGACGAGGTCCTCCATTTTGGGTATCGGTGCATGTTTGGCCCAAAAAAATCTACCCATTTCCCCACGGAACAGTCCCTGGAAGCTTCTGACCATCTTTGACCCATGATGGCGACTCACATATTTGAAGATTTTCAACGGGAACTAAATTGTTGGGAAATATACACGGATCATTGGCATTTCTAAATTGGGAAATGTGCCCTAACCAAATGGATTGGGAAAGTATTTGGCCGGATCTGGACAGTGACTAGTGTTGGGGGGTCTATGTAGGAATCTTTGGTTTTTACAATTTTGACAATAGTTCTCAGCATGTATAACCTGAAGCATTAAATTTGAAGCATTCACGAGCATATTTTGGGCAATCCGTCAGTGTAAGAATCCTCCGAAAGAGAGGCTTTTTCTGGACCAGACCATGTTGTTGGTTTGAAGATCTCCGGTTTTGTGCTCAATTTCCCATATGTTGCCTGTTATATATATCCAGTCAGAAAAAGGTATGTTCAATGATATCCTTTTGGGAATGATAGACAGGCCCATTTTGTACACCATTCATTTATCCAGAACGGTTGTTCAATGGAGGTTACACCTCTACGAACCAGCCAGGTTTCTGCAACCTCAAATGAGCCAGGAAAAGTACCCCTATCCCATCTCATTGTACTGGTTGGTTGAGGAAGGTATCCCGTTAATTCTGGCTTATCGTGATCACCAAGATATTGGGTAGAATAAAACCCCCGTTGATCATCAACCAACAATGAGTCCTGAGCCTTACCATGTTTCAAATTAGACTATCACAAAAGAAAGGGTGGTAAGACAACTGTTGATCCTCAACCAATAGTACTGTATCTTGAATGGCTGAAATCAACAGTGTTCAAAACCCTCTGTCGTCCCTTGAAAAACTGGTGGGTCGATATTCCCCAATATAGGTTTGTACAATCCCCCAACTCATCAACGAATCACCATTTATCAAATACATTCCCACCTGACAACCAAAATCCCATAAATCCCATACAAATGATGGTTCAATCAGGTGACCTCCTCGAACTAATCAACCAACTGGGATCTTGAAATGTTTGGCAGCCGTCGCTTTCAGTGCCCAGCAGCATCCATCTTGAGGGAAAAGGCACCGATCAACTCGCGCACCGTTGGGGCCAGAACTTCAAGGTCGTGGCTGCCGTATTTGTCCTCGGAGAATGATAGAAAATACCGAGGAAAGTCATGATTCTAACATCAAGAATTGGGATTACATGATCTTCAGTGGATTGGTGGGAAAATCTAGAGGGAATTGAGGGAATGATGTGTTTTTCCCGATGGCTGAACAGGCCACATTGAAGAAAATGCGGCTGCTGATTTGTTTGGTGCAAAACATCATGAGCAAGCGGAATTGGAAAGAATGCGGTATTTCACCAGATCAAAAAAGGAGCAGCTCCATGCATTCGAGATAGAAATCTCTACATAAATAATTGTGTTTGTTGTTACCTTCCGCTAATCAGCTCGATGGCTTGCTGGAAAACCCCCCCGCCATAGTAACCAATGATTTTCCCAGTTGTCAACTCACTGGTGAGCCGATTGACATGGATTTCACTAACCAAAACGAAGATATTCATTGGAAATATCCTCTGGTAATGAATGTTGCATGAATAACTGCAAAAAACTGGCCCATTTTGAGAAACATCATGTGTTTCAAAAACCATCGAACAAAATGGCCCGTCTGGATCAAATGGTGAAATTACTGGGAGGCCATTGGTGATTCCCTCAGTTCCAGAAATCGCCGTGGTTGTTTCATGGCTCCAGCCCAGTTTCTAGACGTATGCCCTGGGCCATGGAAAGGAAGACTCCCTGATCCCAAGCGCTGCTATTGTGGCGCGGATACGTAATCATCTTTGTACTGAGGCCTGGTGGATCCGATTCCCGGAATCGAAAAAGTCTGGAAAAAATGGAGGTTTCCTATGTCATGGGAGTACCCCCTTGCATCATCCAATGACCATTTTAATATTGAAACCCATGGTGACTTGGGGATCCCCCATGACTTAAGGAACACCCAAATGGCTATTGTCCAAAGAAGGGGTTCCAATGGACCAAAGCATCCCAAAGTGGCTAACAAAAACAGGAAAAATACACAAACATATGGTTTTGTCTGAAAATTCCAAGGAGAACATGAGAAAAATCCATTTTTTATCTGTATCTTTTGTCACATCATGTTCCCAAGTATATAAAACTGCTATGACCACCTGCCTATGAAGGTGGGATCCGGTTCCCACCAGTAGAACAACGAGGAGATCTCCACAGCGAGTTTGGCATAGGTGTCCCAGTCCTTCACATCCACCGGCACCACCGGCATGTCAAAAATGGTGGCTCTTTGCATGATAACTTCGAACTCGTATCCGAAACAAGTGAGGAACAGAAAACACTTGGAGGTGTCCAGCCGACAGGCAGGTGGAAGCCAGAAATATTCCTTGGACTTCATTTTCAGATGCCCCCAAAGAAAAATAGCAGTAGACTTCCCAAATAGGGGATCAACCAGTAGGATAGGAAAAAAACCAAGATTCCTCAAAGCACTTGCCTCGCACTGTTCCATTCACCAGTTCCACGCCGTCCCAATCTGCGGTGGCTTCAAGATAACTCTGCATATTTGCCTTGGTCTTGATGGTCAAGTTAGCCACAATGCAAATTATAACAAAATTCTATATCTTCCCAGTCTCAAAAATAGATAAACACAAAAAACATGGTACATATAGTACAAATTAAAACAACACATCTAATATAGAAATTATATAGATGTTTTTTTTTTTGCAGCGCATCCAGGTCACTGGGTTGAAGAGGTATGTCTCCGTGCACGGCTTCAGGTTCGACGTATTCACCGCTGTGATGCGATCAAAGTATAGGCCAGGATGGTGCACGGAAGCATTGTAGCTGCGGTAGAACTCCAAGTAGAGTCCTTCAGCTTCCGCCCTCTGAAGCACCTCAGGCAAAATGTATTGCCCAGAAATTCCATCATAGCCAATGTAGCCCAGATTCACCGGGGCTGTTGCTGGGAGGTCTCTGTGGATCTTGTCCCAGGCGACTTGGTTACTTGGAGTCCAGCCCTCCATTCCAACGTGGAAATAGGTCTGCGTGGGCGCCGGGCTGCAGCCCCGGTCCTGTCCATCCTTCGGTGTTTTGCACCCAGCCATAGCAAAGAGCTGCGCAATTGTAACTGGCAGGGTGGCAAAAAAAAACATGATATATATATATATATATACATATATATATATATATGAAATGTGTGTATATATATGAAATGTGTAGTTGTTTGTCTTGGTTCATCTCTTATATTCGAGAATTCTTTCGGAAACAAATCATGTGGAAATTCGAAAAGCTCATCAAAACTCTCCAGTTCCATCAAAAAACGCAAAGAAGGTCAGTGCAGTACAGCATCGGGATTCTCCAGTCACAACAGCCAGTGACTTTCCATCACCACTGACTACAGTATGGTCCCCCTCTGAGATCGACTCTAAAGCCCCGCAATACCAGGAGGAAGATTGTGAGTTCGAACCATTGAGATCCGATTTCAGCGCTTCAATTGCTATGTTTTTTATTTCGTGGGAATCCCAAATTCTTTCCTTAAATAAACAAGGCCATGGAAAAATGGGAAATTGAGCCGAAACTGATCCAAATTTTTAATTTATTACATTTTTCAAGGCTCTTTCTTTAAACTTTGTTTCGGCCTGAGCCCTTCTCAGTGAGCACATGGAAGCCCAACTTCTCTTGAATCAGAATCTGCGCCATGGCAGCAGTCAGCTCACCGGAGGCCCATTGGCTAACCCAGATGCCCACTGGATAGATCTCACCTGCTATGTTCGATGCAGGTAGAAATTCAACTATGCGCCAAATATCAGGATTTTGACCAGCAGAACCTTGATACAAGTAGTTCCCGGGCAAGCCGGGGTCGGAAGTTTCAAAAATTCAAACACCTACGCCTTATAGAACTGAACAAAAACTGTGCCTATAGGATGCAGGCAAGCCTTCTGTGCTTCTGACATCCCTTGGCTTCTGACATCCCTTTGCTCTTGAACCCCCTTGCTTTTGACATCCCTTGGCTTCTGACATCCCTTTGCTTCTGACATCCCTTGGCTTCTGACATCCCTTTGCTTCTGACATCCCTTTGCTTCTGACTTCCCTTGCTTTTGACATCCCTTGGCTTCTGACATCCCTTGGCTTCTGACATCCCTTGCTTTTGACATCCCTTGGCTTCTGACATCCCTTTGCTTCTGACGTCCCTTGCTTTTGACATCCCTTTGCTCTTGAAACCCCTTGCTTTTGACATCCCTTGGCTTCTGACATCCCTTTGCTTCTGACATCCCTTGCCTTTGACATCCCTTGGCTTCTGACGTCCCTTTGCTTCTGACATCCCTTTGCTTCTGACTTCCCTTGCTTTTGACATCCCTTTGCTTCTGACATCCCTTTGCTCTTGAAACCCCTTGCTTTTGACATCCCTTGGCTTCTGACATCCCTTGGCTTCTGACATCCCTTGCTTTTGACATCCCTTGGCTTCTGACATCCCTTGCTTTTGACATCCCTTGGCTTCTGACATCCCTTTGCTCTTGAAACCCCTTGCTTTTGACATCCCTTGGCTTCTGACATCCCTTNTTCTGACATCCCTTTGCTTCTGACATCCCTTGCCTTTGACATCCCTTGGCTTCTGACATCCCTTTGCTTCTGACATCCCTTGCTTTTGACATCCCTTGGTTTCTGACATCCCTTTGCTCTTGAAACCCCTTGCTTTTGACATCCCTTGGCTTCTGACATCCCTTTGCTTTTGACATCCCTTGCCTTTGACATTCTCATTTTGATCACATCTGTTCTTTTCTCTTCTCATGTCACCTAAGCTTGTCTCATCTCTTCTCAGATCATCTAAACTCTTCTCTTGTCAGCTCTTCTCAGCTTTTCCATTCTACGCAGCTCGTCTCAGCTCAGCTCTTCTCAGCTCTTCCCCACGCTTCCCCTGTCAGGTCGTCTCAACTCATGCNCAGCTCGTCTCAGCTCAGCTCTTCTCAGCTCTTCCCCACGCTTCCCCTGTCAGGTCGTCTCAACTCATGCCATCTCATCTCAGCTTGTTTCAGCTCTTCCCAATTTTCACAGCTCTTCGCAGCTCATGTCACCTCATCTTATGTCTTCTCATCTCTTCTCTCCTCTTCCCACATCTTCTAAGCTTGTCTCGCATCTTCTCAGCTAAGCTCAGCCCTTGTCATTTCTTCTCACCTCATCTCAGCTCTTTATTTTCAGCGCACTCTCACATCATCTCGGCTCTTCTCTGGCCCAAGACCTGCTCCAAAAAGAAGCTTTGACATGNTTTACACACAGCAAACTTTTACACAGAGAAGCTTTTACACACAGCAATCTTTTACACACAGCAAACTTTTACACACAGAAGCTTTTACACAGAGAAGCTGTTACACAGACAAGCTTTTACACAGAGAAGCTTTTACACACAGCAAACTTTTACACACCGCAAACTTTTACACACAGAAGCTTTACACAAAGAAGCTTTTACACAGAAAGATTTTGCACGCAGAAGTTCTTACACATAGAAGCTTTTACACAAAGAAGCTTTACCACAGAGAAGCTTTTACACACAGAAGCTTTTACACACAGAAGCTTTTACACAGAGAAGCTTTTACACACAGAAACCTTTTACATGCAGAAGCTTTTACACAGAATCGTTATTACACATGATTGCGCCAGAAATTGCAACTCCACAACCGGATCTCGAGGCCAAAGCCGAAAAAAGTACGATTTTGAAGACTTTTTAATAAGAGTTTTAATAAGAAAGCCACGAGCCGGAAAGTGGAGAAAATCTGCTGACAAATCACCTTGGCAACCTGGATGCAACCATTCCAATACGATTTACGATATCCAGCTGCAAAACACAATAGTATTACGCACGCAGCCGTGGCACCAAGGAACCTTGACGCAGCCATTACAATGCGATTCGCAGACACTGAGTTGCAAAACACAATGGAATTACGCCCATCGCTGCCAGAAATTGCAGCTCCAAAACCGAATCTCGACGCCGAAGCCGAAAAAAGCACGATTTTGAAATTTTTTATAAAAGTTTTAATCGGAAAACCACCAGCCCCAAAATGGAGAAAATCTGCTGACAAATCACCTGGCAACCTGGATGTAGCCATTCCAATACGGTTTACGATGTCCAGCTGCAAAACACAAAAGTATTACGCACACAGCCGTGGCACCAAGGAACCTTGACGCAGCCATTACAATGCGATTCGCAAACACTGAGTTGCAAAACACAATGGAATTACGTACATCGCTGCCAGAAATTGCAGCTCCAAAACCGGATCTCGACGCCATAGCCGAAAAAAGTACGATTTTGAAGACTTTTTACTGAAAGTTTTAATAAGAAAATCACCAGCCCCAAAATGGAGAAAATCTGCTGACAAATCACCTTGGCAACCTGGATGCAACCATTCCAATACGATTTACCATGTCCAGCTGCAAAACACAATAGTATTACGCACGCAGCCGTGGCACCAAGGAACCTTGACGCAGCCATTACAATGCNAAGTTGACGATGTGAAAACAAAGCTTTCGTGCGAGACTTCCTTCAAAAACTAAAGCTTGAAGCTGTGAAAACGAAGCTTTCGTGCGAGACTTCCTTCAAATCCAACAACTTCAAGATGTCAAAAGCAAGCCTGAAGTCTCATTTT
>BGPT01002449.1:6089-19584 GCA_003297045.1 Symbiodinium sp. clade C Y103 | reverse complement strand
CGTCGCGCGGCAGACCTTCCCCATCCCTCTTCCGAGGCACGTTTTGCATTGCAAAACACAGCATTTCGTGCATCCGCTAACTTTCAAAAACGCATTTCGTGCGAGACATCCCTCAAAAACAGAAAGTTGAAGATGTGAAAACGAAGCTTTCGTGCGAGACTTCCCTCAAAAGCTGAAAGTTGTAGTTGCGACAGTGAATTGCAATGACAGTGAGTTGCTATGACAGTGAGTTGCTATGACAGTGAATTGCTATGATAGTGAATTGCTATGACAGTGAATTGCAATGACAGTGAGTTGCAATGACAGTGAGTTGCTGAGACNGCATTGCTATGACAGTGCATTGCTATGACAGTGAGTTGCAATGACAGTGAATTGCTATGACAGTGAGTTGCTATGACAGTGAATTGCTATGACAATGCATTGCTATGACAGTGCATTGCTATGACAGTGAGTTGCAATGACAGTGAATTGCTATGACAGTGAGTTGCTATGACAGTGAATTGCTATGACAGTGCATTGCTATGACAGTGAATTGCAATGGCAGTGAGTTGCTATGACAGTGAATTGCTGTGACAGTGAATTGCTATGACAGTGAATTGCACTGACAGTGAACTGCTATGACAGTGAATTGCTATGACAGTGAGTTGCTATGACAGTGAATTGCAATGACAATGAGTTGCTATGACAGTGAATTGCTATGATAGTGAATTGCTATGACAGTGAATTGCAATGACAGTGAGTTGCAATGACAGTGAGTTGCTGAGACAGTGAATTGCTATGACAGTGCATTGCTATGACAGTGAATTGCTATGACAGTGAGTTGCTATGACAGTGAATTGCTATGGCAGTGAGTTGCTATGACAGTGAGTTGCTGTGACAGTGAATTGCTATGACAGTGAATTGCACTGACAGTGAATTGCTATGACAGTGAGTTGCTATGACAGTGAATTGCTATGATAGTGAATTGCTATGACAGGTGAATTGCTATTCAAGTGAATTGCTATTCAAGTGCTATTGCTATTCAAGTGACTTGCTATTCAAGTGCTAATGCTATTCAAGTGCTATTGCTATTCAAGTGAATTGCTATTCAAGTGCTGTTGCTATTCAAGTGAATTGCTATTCAAGTGAATTGCTATTCAAGTGAAATGCTATTCAAGTGCTATTGCTATTCAAGTGAATTGCTATTCAAGTGAATTTCTATTCAAGTGCTATTGCTATTCAAGTGAATTGCTATTCAAGTGCTATTGCTATTCAAGTGCTATTGCTGTTCAAGTGAATTGCTATTCAAGTGAATTGCTATTCAAGTGAATTGCTATTCAAGTGAATTGCTATTCAAGTGCAATTGCTATTCAATTGCTATTGCTATTCAACTGCTATTTGCTATTCAAGTGCTATTGCTATTCAAGTGCTATTGCCATTCAAGTGCTATTGCTATTCAAGTGCTAGTGCTATTCAAGTGCTATTGCTATTCAAGTGAATTGCTATTCAAATGAATTTGCTGTTCAAATGCTATTGCTATTCAAGTGAAATGCTATTCAAGTGCTATTTGCTATTCAAGTGCTATTTGCTATTCAAGTGCTATTGCTATTCAAGTGACTTGCTATTCAAGTGCTATTGCTATTCAAGTGCTATTGCTATTCAAGTGCTATTGCTATTCAAGTGAATTGCTATTCAAGTGAATTGCTATTCAAGTGAATTGCTATTCAAGTGAATTGCTATTCAATTGCAATTGCTATTCAAGTGAATTGCTATTCAACTGCTATTTGCTATTCAAGTGCTATTGCTATTCAAGTGAATTGCTATTCAAGTGAATTGCTATTCAAGTGCTTTTGCTATTCAAGTGCTATTGCTATTCAAGTGAGTTGCTATTCAAGTGAATTGCTATTCAAGTGAATTGCTATTCAAGTGAATTGCTATTCAAGTGCTATTTGCTATTCAAGTGCTATTGCTATTCAAGTGAATTGCTATTCAAGTGCTGTTGCTATTCAAGTGCTATTGCTATTCAAAAATCCGTAACACGGAAGTATAGACTTCTAAACTTCCTTCGATTAAAAATAAGTGCTGCTGGAACATTCGCCATTTTGCTGCGGGTTCCTGATTGGACCTGCTTGGGCAATACAAACTTCTACAAAAAAAACATGGTGAGAATGATTTCTATTAAGGAAAAACAACACAACATGGGCAGTGGATACAAGCCATGCTCAGAACTTTCCTATAGTAGATGACCATCCTATCCAAACGCTTGTGGTTCCAAATCCTGCTTACTTCAATCCCCAAATCCCAGGGATAGTCTATGATTTTCTGGGTTCTCATTGGTAGGACAATGTAGAACCCACTGTTTCTTCGTTGAATCATCTGAAATCCCCTAGGCTTGTTTTGACAACTCCCTGTTCTTCGGTGCTGTTTCAACCTCCATGATCCGTTCAAACTTATCCTGAAATGCCCCAAGAAAAAGCGCTCGGACCTAACTTTTAGCATGCGTCCTAGAAATTAGGCGAAATGAAGCCGAATAACTAGTTGTTTCAATTCGCATTAGGAATTTCAAGGTTTTTATGTTTACCAGGTATGTATGTACGTACGTGCGTACGTATGTATGTATGTATATTTGTATATGTATATGTACACACACACACACACTCTTGTGATAGAGATATGTGATAGAGAGATATGTGTCGTCATATCGAATTACATTTATCACAAAGTCAATGTATCAATATTATATAATCTATTAATACTATACATAATCAAATAAATACACTGGAAATTGACCAGGCCTTCGGTGTTGATCAGATTCCTTCGTTCTGAAGGTGCAATGGCATCCTCCAAGCAGCGCTCGGCCCCGGATGCCCCGGCGGCGGATAGAGCAGCAACCAGCAGCACATGGCGGCGCATGGTGCCCTGGGGAGTTCTCTAACTCCGAATTTCGGAGTGTCTCCCAGGTTGAGATTTGGAAATTTTCTGGGCATCCTCCATTTTGGTGATGAAGCTGGAATGTCACGTGACATTGCCAGGAAATTCTGAATGAATTTGAGGGTTTGCTGGTCGACTTTAGACCAATGCTTTGGAAGTTGAAGAAAAGAGGTTCCCTCACAAGTTTCATGGGCCCGGCTATTTTGGGTCCCACAACTGCAGTGAAGTAAGCCAGAAATTCACCTATCACTCCCTTCCAGATGGACCCATAGCTACTGACCCAGCACCGTTGCGTCCCTTTTTTTGCGTGCGTTGAATCTCCAATGATGGTCAACTCTGCACGTGAGCAATGATCAAAACCGGCAATCTCATCCCTCCATTTTGGAGGTTTCCTAAACTTTCTCAAAATGGAGGTACCTCCAAATCATCCATTTACACATGGATTTTCAATGAAATAAACCATCCAGCTATTGGGGTACCCTATGGAAACCCCGATAAAAATAGTGGTTGAGAATGGGATTCCCAGAAAACGGTTGAGGAAAAACCCATGGCGAAATCCTAGCCATCACCAATCAACAGGCATCAACCGGTGCAAATAAAAATGGCTTCCACCCGTTCGTCAAGACACGCGGTTTTTTTTCTGGATCTTATGGATGTACAAAGCATGGTCTCAAGGTGGGCATCTGAAATCCCCGTTCTGGGGCTCTCAACCGTATCCCTGCTGCTCTCCGGTTCTCCGCTGGTCATTCGCTCCTGGACAAGAACATTCCAAGCCAAATCGCTCCGGATTCACAGCAATAGTTTTACCAATCCAAATGATCTTTGTATCCACTGCTGCCCACTGCTGTGCAATATGCAAGTTTGATGTTTTTGCAGTTTTCGGTGGTCCCAAAACCAATCTAAAGAGCCACATCCTCTGAAAAAACTTACCCTGCCGCATACGTGGCTCATAGTTGCCATCCGCAATTTGCATCCAAGATCGGCATCATCTGATTTCACAGGAGTTCTACGAAGAAAACAACACATTTCAGGTTTCACATCCAACCACCAACCATCATCTGGTGCCTCCAGTTCCAAGGAATCCGCCATGCACTGAAAATCCACAAACCATGCAACCAGCCGATGGAGAGCCAAAAGTTGCTTCCTCTGATTCTCTTAAGAATTCCGGGAGCTGGAAATCCAGATCTTTAAGAGGAAAACCATCTATGAATGGATGATGTTTTTTGCAGTGCCAGGTTATGTGTCTATTTTAGGGACATTGACATTGAGGTATCAAAATTTCTTACCTTCTGTTCCAGCACAAATGGTTTTCGCAACAAACGATGTGCTGTGAGCAGGCCAATGTCATTGTCATGCGGCAACTGACATCCTCCAATCGAGGGTGTTGCTCAAGCAAGTTGTCGTCCAAGTGAGTGGTCTTGGAAGGCAAATGGTTCTGGGGTACCCCAATCTTGAGAAACCCCATTGCATCCACTTCCAAAAAAGGCTATATGTAAAAATGATTCACAAATTCACAAATCATTAGACCATTTGTAGCACAGAACCGTCCCAGTGTTAGCGATCCATGAGTTAGTGATAATCACAAGAGGAACCGGAACATGTCGACACTTTCCTCAACCTCAAGCAGCGGACGCAGCGATCCCCCTATTCTGCACAGGCTGCCGCGTATTGCGCAGCAGACATGACCGTTGCGGAAACCCGGGTACGGAGTGTGTTCAAAGGCTGCCAATCCAGGCATACCTCCGAGACAACGGGGATCAAAAGACATCAAAAAGACTACGGTTCATTTGGGCTTGTGTTCATTTGTGGTATGCCATGTTCTCCAAAGTGGCCATAGCCACCTTTTTTTTGATCCGGGACATCCCTTTGAACCGGGAATTGTTGCTGCTCGTTAATCATGTCAGTTGGCCAAAAAGACAAAGCTTTGCTGAAAAAAAAAAGACAGGTTGATGGTTTCAAGTTTCGACCCATACCAAAAGGAAGTATTAATTTCAATCAGGAACATCATCCTATTGCTGGCCAGGGGAATATCAAGAAAACATCTGAAACCACCAACCAAATGCCACAAAGGCTTCCCATCATGATCCACACTGATGGAAAGCCACACCTCGTCGTTCATGAGGATTCGCACTTGCGTCTGGCCGTTCAGCTCAGCTGTCTCCAACCTTAGTTGAAAACATCAGCTCCCCCTAGCGTTGCCATGGGTTGACTTTTTGGGGGTTCAATCAATTGGAGCTGCATGGTCCCACTACATCCCGATCTCTAGAGTTCTTTTCGGCAAGTAAGAAGTCAACAAAAAAATTATTTTTCGGGCGGTTTCACCGACATGGAAGGGCCATCTGGCGAACTTGGTGGGACCGAGGCACAACACCATGGAAGCATAAAGTGGCCACTGCTCCTGAAATTCATCCGAGGTAAGCAGGATGATTCTTGTGATTCATCGGATGTTGGTGGTGCTAATTTACTAATATACGAATATTGCCATCTGAAGATTGATTTCATACCATGTTCGCCATGTTCCTCTTTCTGCCAAATCTGCACTGGGGTTCATTCGATCCTCTATTTGTTGCTTGAAGTCGATGCTCCATTTGTTGTCTGTGACAGCAACTAAATTGATTGATCAGGGTTGCTCCCAACACCCCAGATACCAGCGGGTAAATACAGAAGTCAAATCACCAATTTACCCGCTTGCGGCTAGCGCTATACATGCGCTATACTACAGTATATACTTTGGAGCAGACTCCCCGTGAAAAACCGCCAGAAAATGGTGCTAGCCATCCTGATCCTGCAGCGAAATGAAGAAACCCTAGCCAAAAGTCTGTTGAAACCATTTCAAATGGCTGTGTCTGAAACTATGCTACAGTACCTCTAAATCCACTGCCTCATCATAATTGTCCAAATTAAAATAGCCATTTGGTGGGTTAATTCGTTGCTCCCCCGTTTTCAGACACATCCAGAATCCAGCCATATGTTTCTTTGGGCTTAGCTCCAATCCTTGAAGACGTCCAGAGCCACCAGAAAAGCCGTCATCATGTTGTCATGCGCCGCCAGCAGCGTGATCTGATGACCATCCTCCGAGAGGTAATCCATGACATCCTACATCGGTGAGACGGGCGAAGTTCATGAAAAAGCACCATGTCAGATCGCGCAGATGACATCACCATAATAGTGGGGAACCCAAAAAAAACATCAAAAAATCCATCAACCGGGAATTTCGCAAAGTCACCAGGATTTTATGAAAAATCTGGGGTTCACATGATCATCGAACCTGCACCAATCGCCCAGCCGCCAAGCGCAAGAGCTCAGGATTGGCATAAGCTGCAGCCTCTTCAGACGTGAAGCTTCTGGGATTGGCGGCGAAATGTTCAGTGAGAATGGCCATATGGGGGGTCAAAACATGTCAAAACCTATTATTAGTTAATACTTCACGGGCTGAACATGATGAACATCCAATTTGTAGCTAGGCTTCACCAGGGTACCCTGGTTTTGACCCAAAACCATGTACAGCTTGGGAGTACCTGGCATTATCTCACATTTAAATGGAGAAACCCAGTTTTGGGTCAACTCGTGCGGGGACTTGTCCGGGAACCATCCTTTTTGGATCAATTGAGGGCCTGGGGTTCCTTGAAAAGATTGAAAAGGGAATCACCAGGGAGTGCCAAGCATGAATCAACAGGGGCAAGAAAATTCAATCTCACCCCTATCACCTGCGCCATGCCTCCACAGATGCCTTGTACTTCTCAATCTTCTTGGCCATCTCCCAGTTGATGCCATCAAAAGTGCCCACCACATCTTGATGGACGCAGAAGGGAGTGAAGTCCAGAATCTTATTCCTTTGATTCTTTCGCGGCGAACAGAAGAAGAAGGATAAGAAGGAGAGATTGTAGTCTAGAAACCAACCACAACGAGTGTAGGTACAAAACTGGATCATTTCAATTCCTATGGTCCGGGGAGGAAGCTTCATAGTGGATTCTAGAGCTCAGCAGTGCTGGACAAGCCCAAACCTGGAGACCGTGTCACAACGAGGGAATACTCCCAAGTAATGTGGCTTCAACTTCCCAATCCAAATCCTACATATAGCCGTAACAAAAAAAAAATAGAAAACAAATCACCCTCAAGGTGCTTAATCTGTTTCACTCTACTTTCCCATCATTTTTCTTCTATCCCACCTCTCACATCATCCCAAAATATGTTCAAAACAAAAACAAACCTCCAAGTCCTCCAAGTTTCATGGGTTCAGGTCCCATCACCGGCAGCAGCATCTCCTCCAGCCCCCGTCGCATCGTTTCCAGCGCCGTTTCCGCCGCGCCTGCGCCGTGCGCCGCCTCCACCAGCTGCTGCCGCAGCGCCGCGTAGCGCCGGCAGCGGCCGTCGTAGTTCGGCAGCAGCGTCTGCCGCTCGGGCGCCGCCACGGAGACGGTCGGCACCGGTTTCGAGGCGGCGAAGCCCAGCAGGACACAGGAGGCGGTGTGGATGGTGCGGGGGAAATCCTGAGATGAACATGGTTTGAACAGGGTTTGAACCAAGACGATAAACTATGAGAAATCAATGCCGTGGCTCAAGATGGAGATTTCCCCAAAGAATCACCAAAAATATGTAATATGAATTCGGGGCTGGGCACACCCGGATTTTGATTCACTTGTGCACCCAACCATTTGGAGTCACTTAGAGTCACTCGCGCACCTGGAGCACAAACTACCTTTTTAAGTTTTCTATTAGAAGGGACAAGGGACAAGGGACTTGCGGTTACAATCTTCTAGGACAACTACTTCTACACAAGCCTCGAAAACCTATTTTGAGTCACTGGCGCACGTGAAGCAAATCACGATAAAAACAACCCTTTAGGGTTGAAAATTAGGGGACATGGGGGGACATGGGGCAATGGGGTAGGGGACCGGGGGATGGGGGACATGAGGACAAGGGGGTACATGGGACGTGGGGAAGAGGTTACAACGGAGCGTCAAGAGCGTCTTACATGCTACCGGAGGTAGATGTTACAACATAGCACTAAGAGCACCTTGAAAATTGGTGGAGAATTACGTTGCAATGCAGCATCAAGAGCGGCCAGGGTTATCAAGAGCATCAAGAGCGTCTTGGAAAGATGTTCCAGGGTTTGTTGCCAGGGCTACAGCGTCTTGTAGGTTATCAAGAGCGCCTTGGCAGTTACTGGAGGAAGATGTTACAACGTAGCATCGAAAGCGTCTCCAGAGGTACCAGAGAAAATGATACAACGTAGCATCAAGAGCGTCTTGGAAAGTACTGGAGAATTACGTTGCAATGTAGCATCAAGCGCGTCTAGGAAGTAACTGAGGAAAGAGCCTACAACGTAGCATCAAGAGCGTCTTGCATGTTACCGGAGGTAGATGTTACAACGCAGCATTGAGAGCGTCTTGGAAATTACCAGAGAATTACGTTGCAATGTAGCATCAAGAGCGTCTGGGAAGCTCCTGGGGAAGATGTTACAAAGTAGCAGCCAAAGCGTCTTGGAGGTTGCTGGAAAAAGATGTTCCAACATAGCATCAAGAACATCTGGGATGGGAAGTTGCTTGAAAAAGATGTTGCAGGTGCACAAGCGAGAAAAATCAACAGCCACATGAGGCAGGTGCACAAGCGAGAACAATATACTTGATCCATTTCCTGCAAATTTCAAGGGTTTTGTAGCAGTCTACAGACTTGAAGAAATGCTTCAGGTGCATAAGCGAGAAAAAATCCAGGTGCATAAGCTAGAAAAAGTCCAGGTGCATAAGCGAGCCCCATGCCTATGAATTCTAGCAGTAAGAAAGGGATCTCACGTGCAAAGATATGGCATGCAGTGCTACCATTTTGGGAAACCACAGGGGAACGCACAGTCTCAGCCCCACAATTTTTACCATCCGAAAATGGAATATCCTCTTAATTACAACCAGTTTATGTTTGGGAAATTTTGTGCCTCCATGACAAGCGGAGAAAACTGGACATGTGGAGAAAAGTGGCGCAGTATGCTCTATCCAGCTGCCTGCAAAAATGTCCGGCACTCATATTTACAACACCCCCAAAACCAAATGTAGACTATATCAATATCGTTAATTGAAAACGACAACCCAAATTGAGTCAACGTGAAAAAGAAAGGAACCTCAGTTCTTATCCCAAGAGATGTTCGAATCCCCAACCCTTTACCCCCTACCCCCAACCCTCCCAACCCTCCCACCCCTCCCACCCCAACGGCTACGCCATGCAACGGTGCTGAAGGCGCGGATTCCTTCAGCCTTGGGGTAGCGCGCTTTGAGCTGCTGCCCGGCACGGCGGCATTGGGCGAAGCCCAGGGAGGTCAACTGACCGATGTGACCTGACAGAGCCGACAGAGCCCACGAAGCCCCAAGCGCCGGTGGAATGATGTTGGAAAATGGAGAACATGCTTCCAAAAGTGGTGGAAAAATGCTGAAAATCGATGTGAAATGGGTGAAACCTCGTATTAAAAATGGGATGGATGAGATGAATTGAATAAGAATCATGAGAATATTCTTGTTTTGCATGGAAAATGTCGCCACTTTAAGGTGGGTGTGTGATATTCTTCTGTGCTTTTCTTGGTTGCTAGCGTTCATCACCAGAATTGGGGAGATAATATGAGACAATCAGATCGACCATGCGTTCAGATCGTCAATATGGAGGATGCGTCTAAAGTTGCTTGGCCGAAGCTCTGCTGTTTGTCATGAAGCCATCCCAGTTCCAGGTCCCAATGTTGACCCGGGTCAAAACAGGCTATAGAAACCAGAAGGCTGGAATCATGTTGAGGGTAAGTAACAATATATTTTAAGGATGATATAACTTATGTAACCGCGACATTTTGGGACTATAGACCCATGCTGGGGGTAAACCTATCTACGAAATCAAGCACAATGGGCAAATATCGCAATAAAAGAAGTGGCGACCAGGAGCAACCTCAAGGCATTTTGTCTTGGTCTCATTGCGAGAGGACATCTATCTGACAGATTTCGAGTTCTTTGTAAGGAAGGATAAAACACTGAGCGAGTCATGATCAGGACATAAGAAATGCCCTGCCAGTGTCAATGCTCTGATGATTCTTGTTGTTCCTCAACCGAGTCCCCTTGAAAGATCTATGATGCATGGCAGAAACCCTGACAGAAATGTCATCAGAACAGACAATTTCATTCATGATGAAATCTGGGGGATGGACATCCGGCAGAAGGGTACTCTCTGGCCATTGCAGGCTGGCATTTCCAGTGATCACTGGTATAAGTTGTTTCATCTGGGGATTTACCATTTAGTAATTTGACATAGCTGTGGAAAATAACAATCTTTAAGTGGTAAATCATCTACTAATATGCCTTTAATATGCCATCTATCTATATCGTAGCTATGTAACAAATGACCGGAGGGTAACACATCCAAATCATCTGACCCTCAGCGGTTTTTCTGACGCCCTTGCCCTTGCACCTTCTCCAACAAACGAGGCGTAGCTGTTGCTTCCTGTGCCCTCCTCACGTTCAATGCGCACCGAATCTAACTCAGCTTGTTCCGCTTCAGTGGGAAGAAGAGATCTCCATTTCGGAGCCAAGTGCGACAAGTCCAACTCTCCTCGATTTCCAGGATGGGACCCCGAAAAACCTGTGAGCAACCGTCAAAGCCTGACATCATTGTTTTCTAAACCAGAAAACACCGAAACTGGAGCCTGAAGCATCCTGCAAAAGCCATAACGAAACATCCGGGTTGTACCAAAAATGTGGAATTCCATTGCATCCCATGGTTTCTGAAAATCATGTTCCGATCTATACTGGACATATCTGGAAATTTGGGGGCCCCGATTTTGAGACAAAACGTCTCAGCCGCATTGGTCAAGTCTCCAAATTTCTCACGCACAGGCGTCCGATCACCGTGCCGCATAAGAATGACCACCTGGGTTCAAACTGGGCCGTTTCCAACACTGGCGCAGGCTCCAAAGTAGTTGGGTAAAAAAAAAGTACGTGGATAGGACTGACAAGTTCGGTAGGATAGACAACATAGGTAGGATACAGACAGGACAGTTAGGATAGACAGACCAGAAGAAACCAGGTCTTCATGTTGTCCCCATCATGTTTTGTTGCATTCCCATTGATTCTGCTATTCACCAAGTGTTGATCATTGGATTATTCACCAAATGTTGGGCACCTGCTGTCTGGCCACCTGCTTTGGGTGTTCACTCGGCTTTGGCGGCTTTTGCGTCATGTCAAACGCCGTTTCGGGCAGCATCCGCTTGGGGCGTTTGGGCGAGCCGCCCATGGTGGAACACAAAAATGGGGATCTTACCAGCAGAGGTTCAATGAAGTACATTGGTACATATTACATACTGTAGATGGTTGCGAAATCCTGCACCAGTTGATGGGTGGTTTATCCCATTGTTTTTTGGGGTTTCAACAATCCTTTTGGTGGTGCAGGATCCAACGGCCGGGATGCTGACGTGGTACTTCGGTGTCACAGAGAATTCCATAATGGCAAGGTAAATTCCAAATTACATTTTTATGATCATTTGGACAATGGATCAATAAGTGACAATATTGAAACATCAGAATTTGCCATTATTGCTGTATTTACGATTACTTGTTGGAAAAACTGTTCAGAGATACTGATCATTTCTACTGCATTGTGCCAAGATATATATCCGATGATTGCAATGGTTCTATTATGTTTCTATTGTCTACTTATTTGGGGGTGCTACAACCAAATGGCCACTAGTCTCGGCATGAAGCATGTTCTAGAGCAATTGGTCAATGCCTGAAAGTCAACAAATTCCTTGGGGTGTGTTGTGGGTGCGGACGGGTCCTATCTTTCACATGATTTTCCGTGGCTAAAGCCTTGAGCCATCATTTTTGAAACCAGCAATAGGCGACAAACCTGTCGTCACGTTTTGGGAACATCCAGCACCCAAGCGGCCCAAGCATTGAATGTGTGTGTCCCCACCCTCAGCATCTCCCTGCGACATCGGCATCACTTTTAGTCTCTTGTGCTCGCTTGAAAGCAGTTCAAGTGCAAAATTTAGATGTGGATATTTGCAAAGCTACATTGCACCTGTTTCAGGAAGCATACGTCATACGTTGCAAAAATAGAAAGGTAGAAAGGTCGCACTGATGAAATGTCCAATCAAAAATAGAAGGATAGAGTCAGCTGGCAGAAGTTTCTCTCTTGAAAAAAATATCCAACACAGAGAATATCATAGAACACATCCACCATGGCAAGCCATGAAGGTGTCACCTGGGTTTGTCCCAAAGGGTGTCGCGGGGGGAAAACCAGCCAAGATTTTGATATGTTTTTGCCTTTGATATGGGGGGGTGGGTGGGGGGGGCAGTGTTAACGTGCATGTTCATTTGCGTCAGACTTGATGTTACGCCGTGATGTTGGGGGGAGTTGGGTGGGGGGGGGACTGTTAACGTTCATGTTCATGTGCGTCACATTCGATGTTACGTTGAAGTTTTTCTTTAGCAACACAGCACACACTTCATGCTACGTTGAAGTTAGCTTCTCTTGCAGTCCTGTGAAATCTAATGCTACGTTGAAGTATTTTTCTTTAGCAACACAGCACACACTTCATGCTACGTTGAAGTTATCTTTTCTTGCACTCCTGTGAAATCTAATGCTACGTTGAAGTATTTTTCTTTAGCAACACAGCACACACTTCATGCTACGTTGAAGTTATCTTCTCTTGCACTCCTGTGAAATCTAATGCTACGTTGAAGTATTTTTCTTTAACAACACAGCACACACTTCATGCTACGTTGAAGTTATCTTCTTTTGCGCTGTACATGGAGGAAAATTAAAGACAAGATTCCGTTGAGTTTGCATACTAGAAAGAAAGGCAAGATCAACAAAGATCTTTGTGCCTATGTACGTCAATGGCAGTGGCGCTCCCGAAAGGGACCCGGATCATTTTGGAACACACGATAAGGATCATTTCGGAACACACGAGGAAACCCCCGATAAGGATCATTTTGGAACACAGAGGAGCCCGATAANATTTGCCTTGCAAATCACAGGTGATGCTACGCTACTGCTACGTTCTCTTACACATCTGCACATACGTCCACACACACAAATAAGACACCCTGATCGCCTGGGATGATAACGTTCATTTGCCTTGCAAATCACAGGTGATGCTACGCTACTGCTACGTTCTCTTACANGATCGCCTGGGATGATAACGTTCATTTGCCTTGCAAATCACAGGTGATGCTACGCTACTGCTACGTTCTCTTACACATCTGCACATACGTCCACACACATACAAACAAGACACCCTGATCGCCTCTTATCTTATGCATTGCCCTGCTTACATAGACCTGGCCTGGGGTGGGGGAGGGGTTTGGGGGGGTGGGTGGGATGATAACGTTCATTTGCCTTGCAAGTCACAGGTGATGCTACGCAAGCACGGCCGCACCAGTATGCCAGCAGCAGGCGGAACCAATGTTCCGATCAAAAGCCACACGCAGCACAAAGCGACATGCTTTCGAAGGGAAGCTCGCATGGTGCGGAAAAATTGCCACCCGTGACATGTGCCACGCCAACATGACATGAAAACAAATTTCCAATCATTTACACTTACTTTAGTTTGCCCGTT